>LPNX010490327.1:101952-127628 GCA_001517045.1 Pseudotsuga menziesii | reverse complement strand
AGCCAACTCATTAAGGACAAACAAAAAAAATTATAATAACAATATAGCCTTCCACTTCTAGTTTAGGAGAGAGATATACTATGCAGTTCAAGCAATATAATAATGAATTAATTATACTTAAAATCAAATAATTGTTTATACTTGTTATTATTATATATAAAGTTTAAATTCATTAAAAACACACCATCCATTTATTGTTATGGTTCAATCAACAGTCCATAATATAGATATAAACTATAGAATATCTGTGGACATTATGTATGATAATAGGAATATAAATTCTAGTATATATATGTGGATATTATGTATGATAATTAATAAATAACATATTGGAATTTTAATTCAATATATCATGGAATGGATTGAAATTTTAATTCAATACATCACCAAATGGATGAAATTGAATGGATTGAAATTTTAATTGTAGTATGAGAATTGGAGTTGTATAAAATTATCATTGTAAACAAATATTCTTAATTCATGAGAAATTAATAGTTATTAACTTATCTTACATTTTACGAAGTGTGAGTATTACATATTAATTAAAATGTTTTAATTTAATTATTTCATATTATTAAAATGTTTTATATTGATTATTTAAAATTATTTGAAAATTTTAAATTTTATTAATTGAAACTATTAAACTATTATAATTTGATTATTAGGAATTACTAAAATGTTTAATTTAATTATTTGAAACAACTAAAATGTTTTTAAGTTGATTAGTTGATATTATCATAATGTTATTTTACATTTAACTATTTAAATTGTTAGGACAAGATGATGAGGAGGCCTTCATGTTCATTAACGAAGTTGCTTATTTAGTATAAATTAAACTCTTTTATAATTAAGATCATTGGTATAATTAAAGATAATTGTTGATCCTTAAGTTTCTAGATAAATTAATAACATCAATTGAGATTTATTAGGAAATATAATCAATAAGTTAAATATTAATAAGAAGAGATTAAAGTTAAGATACGTTATAGTTGATGATAGTAAAAATTTGTTATAAGATCTAAATGGAAAGCATGGGGTAGGTTAGCCCCATTATTCGACTATTAAGAAAACTTAGTGAGGAGAAAATCGTGAAGGAGATAAACATGTATTTTGTGTTACTATGGCTAGTAGACATGTTTGATCACTTATTACGAAGATTGTAATAGGATTGTATTTCGGGAATAATAACATCATTTCCAACTTCAATTATGATAAAATTGCCACTTAAAAATGTTTATAGACAAGAGAATCACAAAACCTTATGTTAAATAAATTGTTTATGATTTTAACGTGTGGAATGTCCATGAACTTGTGGAAGTTTCTTTCACATCACCAATGGAGAATTGAATCTAGAAATGAATTACAATACCATAGATAGGATTGGATAGAGGCGGGGATACAAGTTAGTAAACTATTCATACTTTAGTTGATAACAGGTAATATGTATAAAGTGACGACGAGTGGTATGGTTGGTGTAAGTATACTGAAGATGAAGATGAATATATGAATGTTGGAGAAAGTATATGATGATGTATAGATGAGCCCATGGGGTTAGCATTGTTTAGCATACCGTGAAGCTAATGGGTTATGGTAGGGTGTAGGTTGTAACTTTATTTGGTGTGAAAGTAATAATAGTAATCAATCTCGAATAAAGGTATAATGAGTGAACCTATACTCACTGAGCATAAACAATATTATAAGTTAACACATTAAGATATTAGGAGGTAAGACCTAATAAATAGATGCGAAACAATAAACGTGAAATACAAGGTATAGAGAAGAGGTTTTATAAGGAATGCTATGTCTGTTTAAATACAAGATTTAGGATTGCAATTATTGAGCGATAGGTGTGCTAATGTAATCTCATAATTAAAAGTGATTGTAAATGTACTTGTACTCATGCAAGCATAAAAAAGTAAATAAATAGATCAAGTAAACTTAATATCTATTGATACCTATATAGGGAGAGAGGGAGAGAGAGCGAGTTTAAGCAAGGATAAAGAAGATATAAAAGGTAACTGTATCAAGAAGAGTGCTATATTCAAGGTTAGTATAAGAAAGGCTATCGACCTAAAAAGGATAAAAGAACGACAAGAAGAGTAATGGGTAAATAATATATATATATATATATATATTACACCTAACTAAGTATGAAATGAATAGTGTGCAATATAATATATTAAGTGATTTAAACATTAAAAGTACCAAAGATACATTTTGATGCGTATTAAAGGGAGTGGTGCAATAAAATGGTTAGTTGTGTAATTAGTAAGTGACTAAGAGGCGTGAAAGTGATGATGATATCAATGGGTAAATATGCGTGATAACTAAAGTAGTTTGAAAACAATATGTTTTTTTTTATGACACATAATTACCATAAGAGTGTTAGCGATAAACGACTGGTACAAAATGGACAAATGTTTGAGGACTAATAATAGGAATTAGTATAGAAAGAGATGAACGTATAAATGGAATTCATATCTTGTCGTAGAAAAATGATATGACAAGCATGCAAACTAACAATTAAACTTCATAGTATAGAAAGTGTGTCACGCTATTAAAATTACCAAGAAATAAGTAGTGCAATTGTAATTATTCTATGTATAACGCACCATTCATGGTGTAAGAGTTCTATTGAAGGAAAATTTATTGATAAATGGGAGTTGATTAATAAACATAGTGGAATTCATGTTATTACAGACAATAGACCATTGTCAATATGGATCCTAATAATAATAATAAAAATTATTATGAGATCATAAGTCGTATAAATTAGAGAGAGATTCAATAAAGCATTCAATTCCTAAAAAATCCCTATAAATTAAAAAAAAAACGAAGAATCAAAATAAATGATATTTGGGAAATAACATATTCTTATGAATCCCAACAAGAACAAGACTATAGAATTCTGTATAAATGGTTGTTGATAAGAGTGTAGTAGGGCATAATGAACCTTGATGCATGTTACAAATAGGGATCCTTGAAAAGATCATAAGTAGTTACTAGGGTATGATTTCCAGATGAAACTTAAGAGATTATATTAGGTGATAAAAGAAGTAAAATTGTAAAATAACATCGACGTGATGACAAGTAAAGGTCCAAGTGGGACTACCATAACTAATGAATTCTAGTAGTAAGACACCTATATTATGCATAATAATATGTTCTTATAATCATGCATAACAACAACTTCGGGATGAAGGTTACTGAAGGGTGAGTATATGTAATGCCCCATATTTTGACTAGACATATTTTAAGATAGACATGGTGCATTTTATTTTAATTAGTATATGTTGGGCTCAGTTTGACTGAGTAAACCATATTTATGACATGATAGACCTGATGAGATATTGCTACAATGTTTAAGAAGTTACTATGCTTATGTTGATAAATTGATTATGATGTTATGATTATGTTTGTGAGGTTACCATGTTATAGTTATCATGAGATTCCTTTGTTCATAACGACAGTGTATGTTTAATTGTCATCCTTGATAAATGTGATATATATGATGTGGTATGTGGATACCGACCCATGATGTGATTACTTTGATGATTTATGCGATGAAAGGAAATGATGTTAATAATATACAACAACTGATGATTGAATAGAGATATTGTTATGAATATATGCTTTCAAAGTACTAATCTGCAGGACACGAGCTATGTAATAATTGGATACTTTATATGAAGTGTGGTATAGTACCTATTTTGCAAAAGAGCCTTGTTTACCAAAGTTGATGATACGATGACATTGACCAATAATTTGGATGGCAGAACAGTATGGTTTTGATCATTAGAGGAAATTTGAGGTCTAAAATGGGCCTCCTAAGGAAAATAATAAAATAATAGTTAAAATAATAAAATAATAGTTATTAATTTTGGAGGAAGAATGAAAAACTTGTTTTTTTGTTCATATTTTTGACATATCTCCCTGTGTTTTTACTCAAATTCTGAGTGGGAGATCTCATTGGATGCGGAATTTGATTCCGCATCCAAAAAGTACCCAAACTGCATACTTTTGATGGACCCCATTACCCCAAAAACAAGAAATACCTGGAAAAACATGATGATGATGTCATCATCACATTTTTTTAGGTATTTCTTATTTTTGGGGTAGCGGGGTCCGTTAAAAGTATGCAGTGTGGGTACTCGTTGGATATGGAATTAAATTCCGTTTCCATTGAGCTCTCCCGCTCAGAATTTGAGTAAAAACACAAGGATATATGTTGAAAATACGAACAAAAAAAGTAGTTTTCTTTTATGACAAATATGTCAATTCAACCATTATGGTTGACTCATTTTATTGAAATTCTATTGGTTCTTGAATTCCAACTCACAAAATTTATTGTTGGCGTGTTTTCTTATAAGGCCCATTTTAGACCCCAAATTTCCTCTAATGGGGGTATAGACCCAGGATGTTGAGAGGGATGGATGTGTTTCACCCTATGTTTCTATAATACCCGAGGTCGTGGGAGGGTCGTGCTGAGACACACTCCCCAAGTTGTTGTGATGACAATGGTTGGATGCCTACTAGTAGAGACTAGGTCCACTGTTCAGCTGACGCTATCACTCTCAAGTTCTTATGTTGTCAGGTCGGTGAAGCTGACATCCACTTCTATACTAGCAGAGGAAGGATATCGGAGGGTGCAGACGTAGGTTAGGATGGAAGGATATTATTAGCTAGTACTATTCAGGGTTGGGGATTCCTTGGTTCTGATTTAGTGGTAGTAGGTGCCCTTCCTTGTACTTTATTGATTAAACCAATGTAAACATAAAAATAATGATATAAAATCTTGTAAGATTAACTCATAAATTAAGCGACGATGTTTTAGTAATTCTATTACTATGTATACTTGTTCTAATTACATGAAGGATTATTAGTATTAGTTAGCACTTATGCATATGAAATATTATGTATGTTTATAGTACATGTTTGGCTTGTGCATGCACTGGCCATGCGTGCGCACTTTGCATATGTACGTTAGTATCGCTATACCAATCCCTTCATGTTAAACAATTGTGTAACTTGTTGCAAATACGTGAGTTGAATATACATTGATCCTAAATAGATATTGAGCGTTAAGTTATTAATATACAAGTTAAACAAGTCATTTAAGTATTCATTAATTACGCATAAACATTGTGATAGGAAACTGACTAAGTGTTGTTAGGTAGAATTTTCACCCCGGAATTGTCGTAAATAATATAATTATATTGTTTAAATGTATAGCATGATTGCATAAACCCTAAAGGGTGCATTGTTTATAAATACAAGGGCACTATGTTGGTAGTAGGATACTTAAATATCAAACAAATAATCACATACATGATTATTAGTTCACCATCTATTATTATTTTATTATTATTATTATTATTATTATTATTATCATTATTATTATTATTTTATATTAATAATGATAATGAGTTCCCTTATCATAACCATTGTTGAATATATAGATATATATATATGAATTAATTAAATAAATTCGTGATTTAACCAAATCATTTCATCATAAGTTAAAATGGTATATTAAATTAATTAATTGAACCCACAAGATAGGGTAGGATTTCATTAGACCAATACCAATATTTTTAGATATTGAATTGAATAATAAAGATATTCACCACTACAAAACTTGATCGGTGAACCTCATCATTAATAAATTATTATTTTATTCAATCAATTTAATGTTTGAACCGTGAGTGGGTCTCGTAATTTAACCCACCGCCTCGTAAAGATACCAAATTGAATTCTTCAAGATAAGTAGTAAATAGTGTAAAATAAACAATTTTAATTAACCATGAAGGCATTGAACTCCTCGAGGCAATGGATGCAATATATATATTATTTTATTGTATTTGAAGTTTTAAATAAGAAAGAAAATAAACGTTTGGGGTTTCGTGGGATTTTATGGGAGGCGGTGGAGTAAACCCGAGGAAAATGGAGGAGGTGGAGAATGGTATTTAGGTGAGAACTTATGGGGGGAGAAGGGGGAATTTTGGTTTTTGGGGGAGGGACTGCACTCTGAGGAATTTGGGGAGTTGGTTTTATTTTGGAAGTTAGAAATTAGACTGTGTATGAGTGGAAAAGAAGGAAAACTTGGAGGGAGAAAACTCAAGTACTGAGAAATGGTTGAAAATGAAGAAGGATCGAGAGGGAAAATGGAAGAAGGAAGTTTCTCTTGGTATTATTGGTCTGTGGGATCGGGGGCTAGGAAACCCATGGGTTTCCTAGGGCTAGCACATGATGAGAGTTGGTTGGCAGGGTGGCTCATCATTTTTGTAAACAAAGGCATCCTGCAAGGTTTGCACCAACCGGCTGGATCTACTACAACTGGTGGTGCCAGGTATTTCACATACTAAATTCATGCATGGTATTATTGACTAATTTACAAAAATTCATGAATTTTATTACACATGTATAGTTCATATTTCTACATTGATATTGATATAAAACTAATAGAACATACATGGATATAAACCTGTAAATATGATTAAAGGATCTTGACTTTATTATGAGCTTAACATAGAGAACAACATGGAGAAATGGACTTAGTGCTCTGCCCGGAAGACAAAGCACTACATATTATAGCCTATATTAAATGTATGAAGGACTATTTGGTGGCTAGTATGGCCTGTCATTAATGTAATAGAAGATATTTTGTGGCTACTTATTACTATAATAACTGAGCTGTCTCACTCGACCCTGCGCGGTCTTATAACTTATATAAATAAGAGGAACCCGTTCTGTATAAGGGTTAGCTTCAAGAGATAGGTTCATTCAGTTAGTATTGGTTGCTACTAAGTTAAGATCAGAGAGGAGTTTGATAATAGAAGGATATTGAGCCATGGATATGCAACTATGTGCACAGACCATTTTGTAAAGAGTCAATTTGCAGCTGAGTGCACAGATAGTAGAGTAGAAGAGTCGATCCAAGCTATGTGCGGATCAATAAGAGTTAGAATAAAAACATAAAACATAGAGCATGCTAGCAAGAAGAGTCTGAGCCAAACAGACGTATCTTAAAACAATCTGTAAGTTGCAGACTACAAGGTGCCATATATTTCTCATGCTAGATGAATAACACCTTGGTGATTTTTACCCATATGGGTTTCCACGTTATTCCTTGTGTTGCATGAATGTTGAATGTGAATGGTTGAATGTTTGATTATCTTTCATTGTTTATAGTTATTGTTTGAATGAATGTCGCAATACTGATAACATCAGTAAATGAATGAATGATCAAAGCATTGTCGAGCACTATATATTATTCATGTTAAAATGCTGTTAAGTTCTAATACTATCGCGTCGTTGTCATTTACATTTAAGGAATCAGCTGCGTCACATAGTTGCACCAGTTGTTAAGTTGACAAGGATAAGGTTGTGTCGCACACCAGTTGTGTTACACTGTTGCACCACTATTGAGTAGTAAAAGACTCCATCCTTCCGACTCTGTCGAGCGCCTTGGCCGTGCGCCAAGGGACTGTAATCCCTCACCAACTACAGAAACATGGTTCTGGAACTTACACATTAAGATATCTTAGGTGAGACTACGCCTGCCTTGCAGGTGTTTCCAGCTGAGAATGCTTCGTTGGGTCGATGTAGTTGGGTGTTTTGTTGGTTTTATGTTGTTGTTGAACCCAGGTCGTGTGAGTGGGGAAAAGTAGGCCAAAAATGGTTTCGTTGCAGGGACCCTTAATCATTTGAGTTGAGGGAAATGTTGTGGCATCCGACAAAGAAGGAAATAAAGGATTGGATGGCATCTAAGATGCTAACATTTGTGCAAGAAGAGAGTGCAAGACCATGGTTGAGCGCAGAAAACTAGTTGGAATGGTACATATACTCTGATATTCATGAGATCTTATTTATAGAGTTTCCTATTGTGCTGCATCAGTGGTTGTCAATATTGGAGACTCGATAGATAAATTTCCATAGAAGAGAAGCGGTCGAGTGGATTGATCAACTGATTCACGAGTTAACCAGTGTAAGTAACCCCATCTCTAAAGATGTCAATTTTTGGGTCGACAGTATTTTGCAAGGGTATATTACTGAGTTTGTAGTAGAGATGATAACCTCATATAGTGAGGCTGAAAGAAATTATTTCCAAGGACCTCGAAGAAGGTACTTGTTATCTATAAGTACATGGATAAAGATGCTCATCTATGAGAAGGGTATCTTGCAGTTGAGAAGTTGAGTCACATATCCATAGGATGGGATATGTTGCGAATGACTTGCTGAGAAAATGGGAAATGGTGAGCTGAGATGTTCCCAGGAAGTATAGATCTTGAACTAGAAGATGGATTCCTAAGGAGTGGAAGGAGATTTTGGTCAGGGAAGAGAAAAAATACAGTAGGAGGTAGACGAACTCCTAGTCTGTTTGAAGAAAGTGAGTACAAAGTTGAGTCGCAGCTAGACGAAGTGTCTTGTGACGAGGAAGAAGACTAGAGCCTGATTTATGAAGGAGTAGAAGAATACGAAGAGTCCGCATAGACACTAAGATCTGGATGCGACTACATCACATGAGGAGTATCACCAAAGGTAAGGTATAGAGCCTCATCTCCTAAAATATCTGTTAATACTGATAGTGCTAGTACTGTGACTAGCGCGCAAGGAAATCTGCCTTCATTAAATTATTCATTAGATAACCCCGATGCCAACTCAATGGCTGGGGAAGATATTAGATTACCCAAATTCAATGGGAATGGAGCAGAAGATCCAAAACAACACTGGTTCCTTTGTGAAGCTATTTGGATGGTTCGCCTAGTTCATCACACGGACATAAAGAAAGCGCAGATGATCACAACTCTACGAGTTGTGCACTGGATTAGTTTATGAAGTTCTGCATAGTACCAGCAGGAACCCCACAGAAGACCCTTGCTGAGATCTGACTTGCGATGATTTGTGATTTCAAAAAACCTAAATTTGAGTCGTAGTGTATCATCGAGATCAATGGGATAAAGAAGTTACTGACATAATCGATATGGGATTTCGATTAGTGGTTTAAAACTTTGATGGAAAAGTTAGTTTCCATATCTCAGATGTGCATCGTAAAGAGTGGTTTATTGCTACACTGTTACCACACATCCAAGCTCCTTTGATGCAACAGAAGATTATGTCGCAGACAAAAGCACTAGAACTAGTGATGAAGCCAGAGTCCTTGCCATTGGAGATGGTGGCGCATGAATGATGCGGATTCAGTCGTAGTTGGATAATCTCATGGTACAACTTTAGGACATTAAGAAGGGAGAAGAAGTCCAAGAGGACTTGTGGTGCACAAGATGTCGAACGGATGGACACACTAAGGATAATTGTCCATAGTACATGAATTATATCTTGTGGGGTGAGCCTAATCCATTGAGTATCCATGGACTACCCTAGTGCTGCATATTCCAGACTAGAGGGCATCGCGATGAGGACTTCCTATACTTGCAGAGGATTGTAAGTACCCCAGCCAACCTTTTCTCTAAATTTTGAAAAGAAGTAGGGCATGAAGAGAAGGATTGTAGAGCATACCATCTTTTGAAAGAGAAGACAATAAACACCTACTTTATGAAGAATGATGGGAAGGTTCAGTTTGAATAGGCGCAAGCGCACTATCAGCTTGCACCTTTCCCATAGAACCAGTATTAAAATCAGTATCAACCCCAATAAGCACCACAGAACCAGCATGCACCATAGAGCCAGTATGCACTACAGAATTAGTATGCGCCATAGAATCAATACCCACCGCAACAACCACACCCTCAGGAAAGGGGGGTGGAAACTTTAGAGGCAGAAGAGGAGGAGGATTTGGTAGAGGAAGAGGTTAGGTTACATGTTATAAATGTGGACAGCCTTGCCATTATGCTAGAGATTTCCAAGATCCTGGAAAGACTTGTTCCTATTGCAAAGCGCAGGACCATAATGTGGAGCGATGTCCTTAGTTGATTGTGAAATGGAGAGCTCAGATTGTCGCAGGTCCTAACCCTATGCAGAATCCCAATACATATCCTAACCCTAATGTTTAGATGATTGCTACTGAGATGAGAGAGCCAAGCATTGTTGTCGTAACACAAGGAGGCACTACGATTGGAGCTGATTAGGATATACTGTAAGAGCAATCGCAGGTGCAATCACAGGTGTGACTTGCAGCACAGAAGAAGATACCATTCGACATTCAAAAGAAGAAGCAAGTATTTTTGGACATGCGACTAGAATTTGTAGACCCACAACAATCGTTGACATCAACTGAAGTAAGGGAGATACCTAAATGCTTCCAACAACTATTCTAGAAGCCGATTTTGAAAAAGGTTAGTAAGCTCAAGTCATTTCTGTCAAGTTGCTTAGCACTAATTCAAGATAAATATGCTGTCATATAACTACAAGAATTGATAGAAGAAACCCCAAAAGAGTCGGAACCTGGAAGGAAGGTTAACCATGTCAAGAAGAAATTCAAAATGGGGCGTGACTTAAGAATTACTGCACAGATAGGGGATTATGACATGGATTACATAATTCTAGATATGGGGTCAGATGTCAATATTCTAACGCGACAAACTTGGGAGAGCATGGGCAAGCCGCGCTTGGACTGGTCCCTTGTCCAGTTGAGGTCTACAAATCAGGAGAAGGTCCTACCAATTGGTAGGCCGAGTCAAGTCCTCATCGACATTGAGGGGCTACACACATTGATAGACTTTGAAGTCATTCACATCGTCAAGGACATGAAACCATATCCCACACTTCTGGGGATAGACTAGGCCATAGATAATCAGACCATTATAAACTTCAAGAAAATGATCCTATCATTTGAGGATGGTGAGATGAGGGTAGTGTCTCCCATTGATCCACTGGAGGGATAGAAGTATGTCGAACCTGCCAATAGTGAAGAGAAGGGTGACTATCTAGAGAATATCTATAATGTCAGTGCCTTAAAAGATGATTATGTAAATCCTACAGCGGATGGAAACCTAAGCTGTAGAAGTGTTATTTCCTGTACATCAGATTTGGGATAGTTCAATTGGTAAAACAAATTGCATGAAGTCTCTATGAGGTGATGCGCTAGAGTTACCCAATATGTGCAACGAGTGGAAAATCAGTTGAGGGAGATACCCACATAAGAGTGCTTTCCTAATCTCACGACCTTCCTCAGTGAGTTTGAAGGTATGGTGACAGATCCGCAACGCTTGTCTGCGTTAGACTATGTATTAAAGGCTACGCCCTATAGATGGTGGGGTACACATAAGAAATCCATATCAGAATGGACATAATGTAAAAGGTCACTAGAAGTTAGATTCGGTGAAGAAGTCACTGTTGTGAGTCAGAAGTACACAAGGTTTTCGAACCTTGTTGAGCACCTTAATCAGTGTCGCATAGCATTTGCATAATACTCGCGACAGGAATGGGTCCATCATTTTATTCATACATTGGGAATGACACTTAGAAGCTGGTATAAGCCATGGAGTTGCGACAAGGAACTCAATATTGGGACAAGGTCATCACCCAGTTTACCCACACTTTTGAATTTGCAGATGAGCAGCTGACAGTCGATGCTATGCTTCAGACGATCAGGGAGAAAATATTTACAGAAATCTGTGTCATAATAACAAAATTTTCCAGAGACTTAAATTTTTCTTAGTGGCTCATGATGAGCCACATGTGAGTTTTGGGGGCTTGTTGGGCCAGGAAAGGGCCAAAGGAAGAAACCAAAGCACAAGCGCAAGATAAAAAGAAGGCACACGATGGGGGAAAATCAGGTAAAGGATGAAAAGGAAGTGCAGAGAAGAGAAAGCTGCGAGAAGGAAAAGTGCACCCAAAGTTGGTGGAATACTGGTAGGTTGAAGAGTTAAGGCTGGAAGGCAACATGTCAAGAAGGATTGTAGGTGCTCGAGTCAGCAGACGACTAAAGGAAAGTTTTGCGGCTAGTTATAGCCTATGTTAAATGTATGAAGGATAGTTTGGCGGCTAGTATGGCCTGTCATTAATGTAATAGAATATATTTTCTGGCTACTTATTACTGTAATAACTGAGCTATACACAGTCGACCCTGCACGATCTTGTAACTTCTATAAATAAGAGGAACCCGTTCTGTATAATGGTTAGCTTCAAGAGACAGGTTTAGTTAGTTAGTATAGGTTTCTACTAAGTTAAGATTAGAGAGAAGCTTGATAGTAGAAGGCTGTTGAGCCGTGGATATACAGCTGTGTGCGTAGACCATTTTGTAAAGAGTCAATCTGCAGCTGAGTGTACAGATAGTAGAGTAGAAGAGTCGATCTAGGATGTGTGTGGATTGATAGGAGTTAGAAGAAAAGCATAAAATAGAGAGCATGAGAGCAAGAAGAGTCTCATCCAAATAGACATATCTTAAAATAGTCTGTAAGTTGCAGATTGCAAGGTGCCATATATTTCTCATGCTAGATGAAGAGCACCTTGGTCGTTTTTACCCAGATGGGTTTCCACGTTATTTCCTCTGTCGCGAGAATGTTTAATGTGAATGGTTGAAAGTTTAACGGTTAATGTTGATTGTTTTATTATTTTGCATTGCTTATAGTTATTGTTTGAATGAATGTCGCAATACCGATAACAGCAGTAAATGAATGAATGATTAAAGCATTGTCGAGCACTATATATTATTCATATTAAAATACTGTTAATTTGTAATACTGTTGCATCATTGTCATTTACATTTAAGGAATCAACTACGTCGCATAGTTTCACCAGTTGTTAAGCTGACAAGGACAAGGTTGCGTCACACATCGGTTGTGTTGGACTGTTGTGCCATTGTTGAGTAGTAAAAGACTCCATCCTTCTAACTCTATTAAGTGCCTTGGTCATGCGCCAAGGGACTGTAATCCCTCACCAACCACGGAAACATGGTTCTGGGAGTTACACATTAAGATATCTCGGGTGAGACTACGCCTGCCTCGCAGGTGTTACTGGATGAGCTTGTTCCATCGGACCGATGTATTTGGGTGTTTTTTTGGTTTTGTGTTGTTGTTGAACCTGGGTCACATGAGTGGATAAGAGTAGGCCAACACATGTTGACTGAAACTAGGGTTTGAGGTTTCAAAAAAATCATCAGTAGAATAATGTTGAGTGAAACCATGGTCAAAATGATGCTGAATGATGAGTGAAATCGTAACCCTACAGCCTAAAACATAGCTCAAAATGAAGGTGAAATGGTAAACCATTGTCTGGTTTGAACCTTCAGGCTTCAAATCTTGTAGCCTTTGCCTTCAAACCTCAAACCATGAGTGCCAATGCATACTCAAATAAAATTTTGATAGTGTCGATATTTTACCGAATTCCCAAAGATGGAAGAATTCTAACAAATAGAAAATGATACCAACATTTCGTACTGGTCTTCAAGATGAGGAGAAGCAACAATATTCAAGAACTTCAATGCTGCTCAATTGCAGGTAGTCACTCTAGTGTAGCTTTTCAATGCATGGAAAACACAATGTTCAAACGACAATGAAGTAAGTGATACCATCACGACTCTCAGGGATCACACAACAAATGATAAAAAGATTTAGGGTAACGACTATGTGCTTAGGTTTGCAGAGCGGCAGAGAGGACAAACCAATGATATGGAATATTGTCAGGCACTTATTTTTTTCTTCTTCTGACACCAGTGTTGGGAACCCCAGGGCAGATAGACAATCACAATTAAAGACATGTAATAAGGTGTGAGGGATCCTTTATTTTTCAAGCCTTGCTAGAGCGAGGAACCTACCTTGCTGTGTTTGAACCTGTCACCTCCAAGAAGATAACACATGTTCTTAACCATTAGGCCCACTAACATGCTCTCCCATAATTCATGCTCTTACTGATGAAGTCCCACATAGGTGAAGGATGCATTCCAACCTATCCAAGGAGACACCCTATGAGCATTTATCTCATTAACAAGTGCTACTAGGATAAATTACCAATCAATGGGTTTCTATTTTGGTGCACTGACATCTATGTCACACCGAGGAGCAAAGAGATACACCCAATGGTTAAAATTGAGACCTGTATGGACGTTTTTGACGTTTTCCACGTCAAATACACATGGACGTAAAATTACTACGTCAACGAAAAAGTCCATTTGATTTTTACAACTGTAAATTTAACGGCCAGGGAGAAAACAAGCCTGTATCTGGTTTTTTTGTTGTTTTTGTTTTTATATTATATTATGAACTAACTTTGTATATGTGATTTACTCTTGCATTATGAATTTATTGGTATATGTGATGTAACTGAAAATAATAAATTGGTAGATCATATATGTGATTTATTCTTGCATTATGAATTTATGCCATCGTCATCACGACTCATGCCTATTGCAATTTGCGGCTGGAATTCGGGACCGGTAGGCCCCAAGCGGCAGGAATCATCATTCAATAATTCAATTTTCGCCTTCAGAATGTAGGACTATGTATGGGCTAACGTTGGCACTGGCAAAAAGGCTGGACAGCCTGGACTCCAACCTCCGACACATGTTACGAGTCACATTATGTGCATTGAAGTTTTTGGCCTTGGCCAAAGGGTTAGTTGATAACTCATAATACTATCTCTATGTCATTCTGGTCCCTGGATAATACCATTTTCATATGGCATTTGCTACAGCTTGCCTTCGCCCATGCCTCGACCTCCATAAACCATTTCCATCCTTCAAGTTCTAGGGTCTAATTCTTGTTTGAGATTTGGCAAGTTACAGGATTGCTGGTTCCTTAAGTCACTACTCAGTGCTCACAATCACGAGAGTGTTTTATAGTTTGAGTAGGGTTCAAAACCCTGGACCCTCAAGGCTTGTTTTCTTTTTCTAAGGCCGAGAGTCGAGACCTCGAGTCCGACTGGCATGCCCACTACCACCTAAAGGCATGGAACTTGGAAGTTGGAACTGGAGTCTGGAAGGATGGAGCTAGAAGGCCACAACGGCGGTGCCTGAGACTTTTCTTGTGTTTGTTGGGTTGAAACTTGAAAGGGCCATAACCAATTTCTTGGAGGCTTGCAATAAAAGAGAACAAGGTACATTATGCACCAATTTTCTTCAACAAATTGCAAGGTACATTCTAGAGCCATGAATTCACTTGATAAGAAATAATACAAAATTATTTAACCTCTGCTAAAATCTTAGGGACACTTTTTCTTGAAGGAAATCTAAGATTTGCATAGTATATGTGAGGTAAGGGTTTCTCATTCTATCTAAATGCATAGTATTTGTTTTATTTGTTTATTAGGAAAGCTCATAGAAGTTTATTACCCAAAGGATAGTGCTGCAGCTACTGCTTACTCTCTTTTCCATGGTCTATTCTAAATTCCAATGACATTCGTAGGTTTTCCTAGGGGGCATCCTATAGATTGATAGCACAACAAATCCTTCTGAATTTGACATCCCTAGATTTTCCCTAGGGCACTTCCTATAGTTTGATAGCACAACCGTTGCTTCTAGTTCTGATAAAACTTCGTGATGGTTAGTAGGAAAGATCTACACAATAGTATACATTAGAATTCATAAGCTATTTGGGTTGTATTCTCTCAATTGTTTTGGCATGTTTTCCCAATGCCCATGATTTGGTTGAGTTATTTTCTTCTTTATTTTAATTTAGTTTATTACGTTATCCTGAAGCCTGAAGGTGCTCCCTTTTGACTGTTATCTTGAGTGTATTTTAGTTGTCCTGTTAACCGATTTTGATCATTTGTGTATATTAATGCAATTTAGTTTTTTTCAATATGATTTATTCAAAGAAAAATATTGCAAATCCTGTAGATGCATGTATATATGTCAAAATATATTGCTATTTTTTAAGGCAAAAATAAAATTTGGGTAACTACAAGGAGTAAGGGTCATGCCCACTTTCTATTGCCATTAAATTAAGACATTTATTAGATTTGCTTGATGTTTTGTAGTGGACACTATCAAGCAATTTTGCAAATATTAATTGAATTAAATTTGATTCTATTTATTTTTCTTAAAGTTTATGATGAATAATTTCAAAGATCTTACATTTTATTACTCCGGTTTAAGTATAAGAATGTTTTCCATGTGCTAAGATATAGGTTTTGCAAAGCAGCCCTAAGTTGTGCATCTTGTTCCTGTCATATCTTTTTTGTTTGATAAATAACTGAATGGGCTGCAATTTATATTCAGTGTGTGAGAGGACATTCTTCCAAATGAGTAATAGAATCCCTTATAAATCCAAGACTTGTTCGTGTGCCAAGAACAAAAACACATGCTTTGCAAGGAAAGTTTCCACAATCTATACATTAGGCATAACAAATTCTCATATATATATATGCGCACTATTCAATCTAAACTTGAATCTAGGGAAGGAATTTGACATTTGTTAATAAAAAACATGTGAGAAATCAAGTTTTTTTTATAAATCTTCTATAAAATATTTAAATTCTATCATAGAAATGTTTAAATTGTCAATTTATCACAGACTAATGAAAATCGAGTGTAAGTCTTCATAACTGAATTAACTAAATATGTGAACAAAGAATTAGGGTTAAAGTTTTTATGTCAAAGAATTAGGGTTAAAATTGGTTATAGTATAATTCTATGAACAAAGGTAAAAAAATTTAGATCAAAGATTTAGGGCTAAAATTGTTCAAAGTATATTTCTATGAACAAAGACCCATTAGAATATAGTAAAACTATGACTACAAATTTAAGGCAAAATATTTTTAGTTATGCTCACATATTTAGGGGTAATTTTTTTTATATAAAAAAAACATTAAAAAATCAGATCAATTTAGCCCATTCGATTTTATATATAAAAAAAAACATTCAAAAATCAGATCAGTTGGGTTTAGTGTTGGCCAATTTTTATATAAAAAATTCAAATATAGTTGTTTTTTGTCAGTGTACCATCTACCTACACCCCTTCATTTTATGTCATGCACCATTGTTTTTCACTACACAACTCAATAATAGGTTCATTCCCCTGCACCATCTACCTACACCCCTTCATTTTATATCATGCACCATTGCTTTTCACTACACAACTCAATAACAGGTTCATGCCCGCATAAACAAGCCAGTCATCATGAGGCTTGATGCAACCCTACTAATACCATGTTGCATTGCACAACTCATGATGCAAAAACTGATACCTTGATCCAAAAAATGATGCATATAATCTATAGTTGAAACACACCACAATCTAACTAATTGGCACAATGGTGTTCTTTCCTATTATTGTATGCAGATATTTACCATATTAAAAATAAATTTTAATAAAAGGTTAAACAAATTTAGTAAAAATCCAAAGCTAATCAAATTTATTAAACTTTATAAGCAAGGCAATTTTTTTAATAAAACCATAAAAAACATTACATTGATAAACAAAGGTGCCCATCAAATTTAACCCTGGATGAAGAGATCACCTTATTCCCACCCCAAGAGTTAAAATGACACTTAAATATGAGACATCTTAATAGGCGCACGCATATTCATGCTCCCAAATCCTTATCAACACTTGTACATTGTCGCTATTATTTAGCATATTTAGTATATCTGAGTCATGTCCTCTATTTTCACACCCACACTATGACTGTAGAGTAGTTATTATATTCAAAAGTTGCACCTAGTTGTCAACACATATACTTATCAATTATAGCTATATAAATATATAAAAAAATCCATGAGATTACTTAATTCCCTGCTGCACAGCAGGGAATAATAAGACTTCCAATCATATTCTATATCTTCAAACTCCCACATCCATGCACCCTGAGTGCATAACCTAAGTTTGTCCTTTTTAAAATACAATCCATGCAGGCTGAGTACATAACCAAAACTTACGTCCAAGTTTATCCAATCAGATGGATGACAGCGAAAATGAAAACGATCAATCTTAGGTCAGTCTGACCAGCTAAAGAAGGCAGGTTGGCATTTTGAATTTTTGTTAATATAAACCAAATTTTAATGAAGTCCCGTGTTTAATTATTATTACTTGCGAACCCCAAAGCCTAAAGAGTTGCGATTGCTGTGCCGTTACTCAAACGTTAACTTTCCTCTCACATCCCAATGGCAGAGTGTAGACAAAATCAAATCCTTTCATACTTTATTCTCACATTCCAATGGCGGAATGGCTGTAAATTTCTCCAGTAAACTCATATATACAGTGTGTATACATATATGAATTATCTACTTCTTGTTTTATAGACCATCAATTCTTAATTCCTTTTCTCAATCTGCACTGATTTTTCATCCATGATATAGACTGAAGCATCAATGAAAAACAGCAGTATGGAAAATCACTTCTCTTGCAAGCTTCTGACTGCACTACTTCTGCTTATTTTGCCTATTGGGCAGGCCTCATATGGGCTGCAATGCGATCCCATTGCTGAAGAATGCGATCTTGTTAAAGTCGAGGCCACAATGAACTCAGGTTATACCTTTCCTGAGCATAACGAGGAAGGAGAGGTCAGCAGCAGGAGGAGAGCTATGTCTAATGAAACGCAGCCAATGTCATACATCGGTTATGCTGCTTTAAGTGCAAACAATGTTCCCTGTCCTATAAATGGGCAGTCTTATTATTACTGCAATTATTCAGAGTCTGTTGCTAATCCTTACACAAGAGCTTGTACTGCCATAACCCGTTGTGAAAGAGATGTAGGTTGAGTTTGTTTAGAGGAAGTGGTTCCTCTGTGAAGGTTTTTCAAATAGGCAACAATGTTACATGTTATCTGACAGTATCTTGGATTTATTTGTAATGCATGATGAAGTCTCATGTACTGTAGTGAAGTTCAATTTTTTTTTGACTCAGAGTCTTGTATCTTGTATACTCTGGTGCATGTATACTGGTGTTCAAATTTTATTTGACTCATAGTCTTGAGTGTGCTGGTGCATGTGCACTGGTGTGCATTACATATATTATTTTCATTATATTATTGTATTTCCCTCGTAGCAGGATGTTGATTTTTGTCTTTGAGCTTGTTGAGATCTTAAACATATATACATGCTTCATTATATTATAGTATCTGTTGATTTTAGTCTTTGATCTTGTTGAGAGCTAATGCTTGTTAGGCTAAGCAACCATTCACATTCAGCTTGTGGAAGAGTTAAATCGATTGCATTCACATTTTTGTTGAAAATGATAAAATCATATTTGGATAGCTGGTTAGTATTTAAAATTTATGCTGGTTCAACATGTCACTTATGGAAATAAAAGTCCGGTCAGAAAATAACATTCCATTTTAAATAGTTTACTAAAATTAAAACCAACTGAATCCACATTCTCTATAATGATGAAATACTCAAATATAGATACACATGATTATTAGGTGCCACATTGTCCTTCTACCTCACCATGAATAAAATAAATTTCATTATACTTCTACGACGGATCATCAAGTCCATTATACTTCTACGACTGATAAACACTAGGACTATACTTCTACTATTGATCAACACCGCACACTATGCCTTTCTTTTTTCCCTTGTTAAGGGCTCAAACATATATTGATACTTATTAAGCACCAAGTCTCACCATAAAAAAAAATCTATTATGCTTCCAGGAATGATCCATACCATGCCCTACTGTGAAATACTGCACACTATTCCCTTCTTTTTGAGCTTGTTAAGGGCTCATACATATATTGATACTTATTAAGCACCCAGTCTCACCATCAAAATATCCATTATGCTTCCAGGACTGATCCACACCATGCCTTACTGTGAAGTTATCAGATTTGTTGGTATTTATTGTCTGGATCTGGTTTTGTGATTAGAATGAAATTAAAAAATAAATAGGTGTTATATACCAAACACTCAAAATTGAGAGTGATCCAATTTTTTTAATGTATAATTTTTTAACTAAACCTATTCTAATTTTTAGAGGCTTAATTTTTTTTTATAAATTTTTATAATACCATATAAAATTATATAAAGTTTAATTTGATCCACTAGATTTATAGATCTAAGTAAAAATGTTATACCTTAATAAATTAAATTTTTCTCTTTACTTAATAGATCTAGGTTTAAAATCTCTTTACTAAATACATCTAGGTATAAAATGAATTCATAAAGCTTCCACTAAAATAAGACTAATAGATCTAGATTTAAAATGAATCTGTAAAGTTGCCACTAAAATAAGGCACTTAACTGGGCTACTTGCCACATGCAGTTTGGTTGACATTTTGCTTATGTAAATGAAGTAAACAGTCCGCTGTAACTGAAGTGAACCTTACCATCTACAGACTTTTTCATTGCCCTTTGATTTGGATATAATTTCTTATGTGAAGTTAGTAGTTGAGCCCTAACGTAATGCCATTAAAAAAAACTTAGTCTGCCGTATTGCAACGATGCTGAACATTAAGTCGTCGAAGTTTTCTCAATGTATTAGTTGAAACACCGGATATGTTTCAGTCGAGCACACTTCCTCGAGACTGTTAGGTAAAGTATATATCCAGTAATAAGTTCCAGTTGATATACTCTCAATACGAGCGGACTTTGTAGACTTTTCGGTAAAGTATATCTCCAGGAATAAGTTCCCGTTGACAATAAGGATAAGAGCTCACTTTGTAGAGACTATTAGGTAAAGTATATCTCCAGCAATAAGTTCCACTTACCTGGGTGTTCAGGCAAATATGTCAACGGTCACATTTTACTGCAGTTCCAAGGAACTTTTGCCAAACGTGTCATGGTTAGATAATTCTGGCTGCAGTTCAAGTGTCATGTTAATAAATTTTACTTAACATAGCGACTGTAAAAGCTGAGTTATTTTCTGTAGACAGATTGCTCCTTAGCATATACATCTTAAATAGCAAAGCAACAATCGAATGAAAGAAAAGACACACCCATGGCCTCACAATATCGCATAAATATAAACCAAAACTTCTTATAATCTATTCCAATCTTAATTAATTACAATGTATTCCTTAATCCACTCTTGTTTAATTATTATGCATTTCTGACTAATTGGAGCTCACTTTTGTGTGCATGCCTTATTTTATCAAGATCATGCACTAGTTTTGCATAAAGATGTGTGGAACGATACTGATATTTGATATGAACCTGGTGACGGGCATGTAAAATGAGTAATGACCATTAACTGGTATACAAAATAATCTTCAAGCATTGTTGGCATAGCAACTGCAATACAAAATGTGCATTAATCTAACGCATCCTTCGTTACTGGGCATTTGCATTGATCTAACACATCCTTCGTTGCTGGGCATTTGCTTTCTTTGAAACCGAGTCAAGTGTTTCCTGTAACTTTTGAAATTTGTCCTTGCTATGCAGAATACTTCAATGAAACTCTCTGTTACCTGATCTTGAGATTTATAAGAAGTCACTTCTCTTTCCTCATTTATCAATTCAATTTCCTTCTTCTGTATTTGGTCTAGGATGTGATGGTGATCATAATTGAATTTAATAGCTTTCTCCTTAATTGTCATAGTTTATGAATGGAGTAATATAATTTTTTTTTTTCAAAAATTATATATACATATATTTTACACTTATAAGATTGTTGTTGTTCTACAAAATTAGATTGGTTTTATAATAGTTTGTATATTTGTCTATGTAATGATCAGATATTTGAAGCATGTTGGTCAAGGCTAACCTATGTGTAAAATACCCATAAAGTTCTACATTGAATTTTATATAAAAACTCAAACCAAAATTGTTTTCAATTTAATATCTTAAAATTTAATGTTTTTTAAAATTTTAACATATTGTAATTGGAGATGTTTGACGGATGTAATTGATTTCAACAAATTAAGAGTTTTTTAAACTTTTAACATATTGTAATTGGATGTGCTAGGTGGGTATTTATAGTACCTTTGTATAATGGATGAAAATTATAGAATTTTAAAATTATTAAGTATAATTTCCAAAGTATAATTAGGTTGATTGAAAGCCACTTTTTTAATTGAAAAATGTTAATCTTATATTCCAAAGAATTAAAGATATGGCCAGAAATATATCTATTCAAGCAATACTTGGTCAAAGCCAACTTCTAACAAGTGGTATTGAATGACTAGATAGAAAAGATAACACAAAATGCATAGTTGCACGGGTACCACTCCTGGGATTTTGGTAACCCGTACCCGAAGTTTCCCCGCTTTTGGGAGCTTGGGAGCTGGTAGGAAATGTCCCTTTTTTAATGGGAGCTTCCTTGGGAACTTGGGAGCTTTTCGGGAGCTTTTTGGGAACTTGCTTTTGCCGCTCCCTTTTTATTGGGAGCTTGTAGAAGCTCCTTGTATGTTCGGGAGCTTCCAGAAGCTCCCAAACAGACAGGGAGCTTTTACAAGCTCCCGACCATGTGGAGGCCAAAATCATAAGAAAAGTGTTGAAAATCAGTTGAATGATTGAAGTTTATTATGTCAAGAAATCATCAATAATAAAAATTTCAATTGAATCTATCAATAATGTCATTTTTTTATTTTCAAGGTTATATAAATAAAGAGGGCCCACACCGCTTAAATGTTTAGATCCATTCACACTCAATATATGTTGCAAGTGTACTTAAGTGAATATACATGGTTTTTTTACAATACTAAGATATTGAACTACTTTAATTCATATCTCAAATGATTATAGCTAGCTTATGTTATTCATAGCAATTTAGGATCATAAACCATATCAAATTAAAGATACCAAAAGATTTGAAAGTTTGTTAGTTGAACTTAAAACAATCAAGTTCATTCAAATTAGAAGTAAGGAGTAGTTACCATAAAAAAATGTAGATGCACCCAAAGACTAAGAACTCTTAGGAGAAATAATACAAATGGAGTTGGAACAAGGAATTAGAAAAATACTGAATGTTATTATTTATGAAGCTATTGGTGCTTAGTACACATATATGCAACCTGCCTTTACAAACTCGTACAATGAGATTTGTATAATGTGGACCTAGAGGAGTGAGCAAATTTAAAAAGAATGAATTTCATGACACTACTAGAGGATTAAGAGGATAAAAATAGTTTAAGCTATAAAATTAATCAATTATGTATTTTTTAAGTTTATTTTTTTAAATATATTTTAAAAACCTCCCAACCCTAAGGTTTCCTTCAAATTTGGGTGAAGCTTCTAGCCGAATCGGATACTCGTGTCCGCGTACCCAACGTACCGAGTTCCAGAAACTTGTGCAACATAGACAAAATGTCATTAAAAATTGTAACCATGCACACAAACAGATGACAAACCTCAGCACTGAGCATGTTAAGGCACACACTCTGCCCTTAATTTTAAAGGTTGTCGATTGCTGTAACAAATGTTTTACGTCGACTTTTTGTTCTGAGTCTGCGTGTGATGAGTTTACGCATTGCAGACGTTCCTCCACACCCATGTGCAAAGCATGCAATCCGAACTATCGAAGGACACACCGTCTGTTCCTCCTAATGTTAGAGGAGCATTCAAATATTTGACAATCGCTGCCATGGTCGAATCGCTGTGATGCCATAACGCCACAACCAGCGCATCAAGATGCACGCCAACTGGTTTTACTTTATAAAACAAATCTATATAGCAGCTGCCTGCACTCTTTCTTTTGTTCAATTATCAATAATTGCGAACCCCAAAGCCTAAAAAGTAGTGAGGGCTGTGCCGTTACTCAGGCGTCAACTTTATTCTCACATCCCAAATGCTGATTATAGACAATGAGTATAGACAACCAAATCCTCTTATATTCCCAAGCCTGTAAACTTCTTAATTAAACTTATATATACATATACGAATCCTTTTTTTATTGCTTTATTTACCATTACCATTCATTCCTCTTCTCATTCATTCATGTACTTGATGCAATTCGTCCATTGAATTAATAATAACTATATTATTAAGATTAATATGTTTGAAAAATTAAGAGTTATATATAATTTGAGATATTGATAGTTTTTTTTACTAAAGATTGTGTCAATTAATTGGATATAATAGTTAAGCTAATATAACAACCACTTAATTTATTGTTGTTAAGCTCATAGTTGAAGTTAGACTCATAGTTGTATCATCATTGGAGTTAAGCTAATAGTTGTATCTAATAACTATTTTAAAAGTTATACTAACCCTTATGCACATTAACTAACTCCCAACTTGAAGATGGAGTTCAAGTGTCACATAAACTGCACATTACCTAAGTGATTGTCCTTGGTGCATGGTTTCATTGCAATCAAGGTCAACTTCTCATGCTAAGAGATATAGTTTGAATCTAAATTTAATTTAATATTTGTATCACTATTGAAATAATCTAATAGTTAGCCAATATTTAATAGTTGCAGTATCATTGGACTTAATGTAATAATTGTATCCAATAGTTATCCAATATAACTATGATTAGAGTTAAAGTTAAGCTAATAGTTCTAGAATCATTGGAGAAGCTAGTAGTTGTATCTAATAATCAAATAGTTGAAGATTAATTTTAATTTTTACAACTACCACTAGGTGTACTTATCACATGTTAATTAAGCTATTTTTATTTTTTATTTTTTTGAAATTATTAATTATTAATTTTGGAGGATGCCCATAGAATCAATCTGGATAGTACACTTGTCTCATTCTCGTTTAACCTTGGACGACGCCCATAGAATCAATCTAGACAGTACACTTGTCTCATTCTCGTCGGTAGATGAAAAATCACGAATGGTAGTCCACCCCAAAATTCTAAGATATATACGCCTATCGGGGTAACTATCGGCGTAATGAAAAATAATTGAAAAACTAAAAACAACAACATGGCAAATCACTTTTCTAAGAGGCTTCTAAGTGCACTACTTACTGTCGGTGTTCTACTTATTTTGCCTTGTGGGCAAGTCTCATGTGATCTACAGTGCGATCCTATTGCAGAAGAACACATTCTCCTGAAGCAATGCCCAACGATGGAATTAGATTATACTTTTCCTGAGCATAGCTAGGGGCAGGTTAACAATAGGAAGATAATTATGTCTAATGAAACGCAATAAATACCATATATCAGTTATGATTATATATCGGTTATACTGTTTAAGTGCAAAAAATGTTTTCCTGTTCTAATATAACTGGGCAGTGAGCTTGCATTGCCATAGCTCGTTGTGAAAAGATGTGAGTTGAGTTTGGTTCAAAGGAGAAGATTCTTCTTATATATATAATTGTTTATTTCAAATTTGTAACAAAGACTATAAAATCAATCTCCTTCAATCTAGAAAAAACATAGGTGCTTGTACACCCCAAATTCTAAAATATAAACACCTAAAACATAGGTTCTAGTCCACCCCAAATTCTCAAATATAAACACCTATCTATGTAATTAGTGTGGACACATGGATGGATCTTATTATATTATCAATGGATCTTATTAGAAGCCCATTTTTTTGTTTTTCAATGTTTATTAGGCAAGGTACTCGCATTTTTGTGGTGGCTTGATCTTGTTGAATAATTAAACTAGCACAACCACTTAACTTCTGACTGGTGAACACCAATAAGTCACAAGTTAAGTGCCACGAACAAGTTACTTGTTCTCTATGTGTAGCTGCATGCAGTGCTTGTTATCCATGCATCAACTATTAGTTGTTCATGCATCAACTACTAGTTATCCATGTTAACTACCAGTTATATTTAATATCCTTTTTTAATTATAATTGTTTATTTTCAATTTGGAACTCCCATAAAATAAATCTGAACAATATACTTGTCTCATCCTCGTGTAATCTAGGTAAAATATAGATGCTAACCCACCTCAAATTCTACTTGATACTAGCACAACTACTTAACTTGTGGCTGGTAA
>LPNX010490327.1:0-99836 GCA_001517045.1 Pseudotsuga menziesii | reverse complement strand
TGGTGAATCTATCGGTATCAACTCCGCTCAGTTATGTGCTAGGAATGGTAGGGTTTACACCTCTTCAAGGCACAGGAAATTTTCCATTTGTTTGAATGAGGACTAAGTCTATTTTTTTAAGCCCTCGACCGAGGTATGAACCTCGACCGAGGTATGAACCTCGACCGAGGTATCTAAATACCTCGATCGAGGTATTTAAATACCTCGACCGAGGGTTTGTAAAGCCCACAATACCTCGGTTGAGGGCTTGATAAAACCTCGGTCGAGATATTAAGACCTCGGTCGAGATATTAAGACCTCGGTCGAGGGCTTAACAAGCCCTCGACCGAGGTGCGTTTTTCCATTTTTTTCCAAATGTGCTTGCCAAAAAGTGTTACCCAGGTCCGTGGATTCACCCAACTATTTTAGTATAAGGAGGATCCAATAATGATTATAATTTGTTAATATTGTATCTATTATTTATGTACATGACATTTGGTGAAACGTCTCAATGACCAACTTCAAGGCAGTGACCAATAGAGCGTTAAGTTGAAAGAGATGAAAATTATGTTCTTGCTTTATTACAGTTTAAAGTTTAATTAGCAACACTATTCTGAATTTGAATTTATATGTTCATGCACTTATGTCTATTACTTGTATTAAAACATCACGTGAACATCACTAACCCTTAAATTTCAACAATATGATATGTAAAAAACATCCATGCTAATATCATGCTCAACTGACTTCTATACTTCCCTTCAGAGTACCTTGTGTAATAGGTACATATCTCATAATTCATTAGCACACCATTAAAATGCCATCTTGATTATTTACAGATTTGTGTTGTTGTTATTCAGTGTTCATCCATTTCTTCATATAATTCATGCCCTATGCAACAATCTGCGGAAAATAGATGTATCATGCGAGCAAAAACACAGATATCCTCAGGGTGTTTTTCAATTGCTCCATAGCATGACAATGTAATTCATATGACAAGAACATCAATAGAATAAATGCTTTGCTTCTCAAATCCCGAAACAAGATATTGTTGGTTTATAAGATAGTTGAGAAAAGGTGAAAAATGGACATGATTTTCTGTACCAAAAATTGGTTTGGTTAAGTTTCGGCCACTAGATTCCAATGTTTTCAAAAACTGTAGTAAGGAAACATAGGGGCTGTATAGAGAACGATATGACAAATTTATAACACGCTTATTTCCATTATGGCTGTCATTCAATCACCACATCAAAGACCAATGTAACTGAAATTGATATCAAGAAACATTGTATAAGAAAAATACAATCATATTTGAGTAGTATGTTCTTTGAAAAATGTCACTATTCAGATTCAGGTAATGCTTTTGTCTACCTCGGAAAAAGAGCCGGGAGAGTTTCTATAGAACCTGACAAGGCTGTGGAACAGTTTCAATAGTGCATATTACCACCAAACCACAACTACTTGATGTGGAGAAAGATAAAAAATGAAACTAGCAGCGTAACCCATGTTAAAAACTTATTATATAGATGTAATTCCAAAGAACATCCTAAAAAGGTGAGTCATCAATATGGAGTAAAAAGTTGCAAACCTTTTCTAAAATTATGGTAACATCAGTCAAGTAGAATCTGGATATTGTTATTCCTTCTCTTCAGCAATAGAATATCCAACAAATGTCTGAAAGGGAAGAAATGGTCTACACCATAACAATGTCCTCACAACTCAAACTTTCAACAAATACCTCTCTATAATATCAAGCTAAAGTTGATGTATAATATTTGTGCATATGCCATTGAGAAGTTTAGCAAAGCACAATACTTTTATGTTCTCTATACAAAATACTTTCCTGCGGTATCAACATTTTGACATCTTACTTCCCACCTGCTCAATCTGTCACAACTCATAAACTCATAGGTTATCACTTGATTTAGAAAATATGGTCCTGCTTAGAACAAATAATGATATAATTCTTGAATTTTGAGCTTGCTATTAGTAGCAAATCTAAAAAACCTTATGGAGCATATCATAGAAGAAGAGGATTGCATACACCTTTAACATCAATAGTATTCATGGACCACAAAAACTTGTAATCTTCATGTAGTAAAGTGCCAAGTCTAATGATATCATGTCTTCAGTTTTTTTGGGGGATCCATGGTCCCAACTTCATATTTACGCTTAATTCCTAAGAAATGCTCAACCTACAAAGCTAACAATAATTGTATCAAAATATATGCAACACTACAAGATATTGAGACAACATATAATGTACTAGATAATTATGATAAATAAATTTCATCTAAACAGAGAAAAATAAAATTATATTGAGTTCAAGTATACCAACCTTCCTATCACCAAGCATTGGAGTTAAGCTTCTTGGAACCTCTTTCTCGACAGTAAGAAAACCCCGGGTATTTTTTTGTTCTAAGAATCCCTAGTTAGTATACCACTTAGCCTCACTTGTCCATGATATCCGATATAGCTTGCTCAAATGGGAGAATTTACAAATGATTTTTGAAATCTATGAACATTAGTCATCTACATTTAAAACTAAATTAAAGGTATTCAACTTTCCAAGAAAAAAATTCAGTTTCTATAGATTTCTCTTGCTCTCTGGTATGGATAGATTTCTATGTCATAATTAAAGGGATGAAAACAACTAGACTTGTGAATTAACAATTGAGTGGAGGCGGTCTCTCTCTGCAATAATTACCTACTCACTATTCCTACATTGGGAACATGAACTCAGTTGCTGAATAGTACCTTAGGGTACAAGGACTATGTACAAAGTGAATTTATGAAGGTACAGGAAGAAATTATGAATCCAAACAGGCATATTTTTTACTCTGACATAATAGAGGAGGATTTTATCTTGATATGCTCCCTTTTGCATATTTTGTAAGATCTTAGCTTTGTCTAATACCGAGTTTACATTTTTTCTATGATTCTTATTGATGCACAATGTGCTATGAATCCAGAAGACACCAACAATATTTTTTGGTGCTACTTTAATTACGTGAACCATGGATTCAGTATAAATGTAGAGGAGCGTAGTTGGGAAAGAAAGATAACAGGGCTCTTTGATAGACAAGAAGCATAAACTATGCGAGCACCTAGTGAATTCAATATTGGAGAGCATGTATGTTGTTTTACTTATGTAGGCTTCAACAAATCCAGATTATGTAACTATGCAAGCTTAAAGGACTCTGCAGAGAAAGTACAGTTAATGCTAGAGATAAAGGTATATGGAAAGAGGAATTTATGCTAGAGATTGATGATGGGAAATCTAGATCATGTATTGATGAAAACCTAAAGGATTCTGCACAAAAAGTACCGTTTACAAAAAATGGTAAAATCCAAGGAGCAACTGATGAGTTTAAGGAAATGTTGAAAATGCAAAAAGATACATCTAATAAAATGCATTATGAGACTTTTTCCAAGAAACATGATATTAAGAGGGAAGTACATAGGTAGGAAAACTGGCAAAAGACACATGGGGTAGGTGAGAATAAGAAAAATCTTGCTAATCCCTGATATCGTTTGATAAGAAAGACAAGAAGATGCTCAATTCAGTTCAGGTTGGGCTTAAAAAGCACAATTCATTATCAACATCTGAATCTGACAATATGAGGTCCATACTAAAGATAAAGAATCCTACAAGCCATTTTGAGGACCATTTGAGGTCTGATGTTGCTGGTGCAGTGCCTACAAGCCATTTTGAGAACCATTTGAGGTTTGATGTTTCTGGTGCAGTATCTTTAATAGCTGAGCCAAAGTTGAAGACAACAAAGATGGATTTTAAAAGTTCATCAGAGAGTGAAAGCAATATTCATAATGATGGAGACAATATTTTGAATTTTTCTTCTTAGCTTGAAGAAATTATTATACAATCACCTGATACAAGTATTATTTTAGAGCAGACCATGAGTGAAAACTAGTTTGGTTAGAAAAGGAAAAGCATGGAAAAATAAATTAGAGGTTCTCAATTAGTGCCTGAAAGTGAGTTCCTAGATCATAGTAAAACAGTGACATATAACATTGTCAGGAATTTTGAATCTTTTAAACATGGAAACACTAAAGAGAGAATTCAGGTTTCAAATTGCAAAGAAAATTTGAAGAGAGAATTTAGGGTGGATTTTTTTTTGAAAATATTAATGAAAATTATGTTCCTAATGTCAAAGATCATGTACTTTCTACATTTGTGACTGAAGACAAACTCATGTAGAAAGTTTTCTATTAACGCTTATTGGATCTTTATTAAACATACACATATAGCAACAACTAATACTTAATAAGCTAGATACTTTAAAGGGTTTTCAAGAAAGCATAAGATGGCACATTTGGCCTAACCAGAAGAACCATCAACTAACATGCAATTCTTATAGCAACATCATCTAATATAGATTCAAACTGATAAGAAGACAATTGGAACTCCAATATGTATTTGGATTCTGACCATAGTTTAATAATATAATTCACAACTTTCGATACTTTCCTTCCATTCACTTGTTTGAAGATGTTAAAGAATATAACAAGCTTCTTTAATTTTATATAAACAAGTCCAATCCAAAGCTGTAACCATACATGATCTTTGAAAATTCCAATGGCTCTAAATGACCTTTGAGACCAAAACCAAAGAAGCCCAATGGAAATAAATAGTTTATTATGCATGTGCTTGAAAAACTACACAATTGGGAGTCTCAATACCACCATATCAACTAAAATTGAAATACTAAGCAATATCCAGACATCATATTTTATAGACTTCCCAGAATTTGAACACTGCATACGATTTTCAAACCCATAAAGGGCTAAAAAAATGTACATTTATATGTTCCATTTGGATAGCAATGCACACATCTAGTTTGATACTTCAAGGACAACTCCCTCTATTGTCTAGGTTGTGACATGTTATGGAGATCATACACAAATTTATATGCCTGCCAACTGTGGATACCACCAAAGGGTGATGGACTAGTGACATAGAATACACGTGCTCTGGTTGTGAATATGTACCAATGAGAGTTTTCTCTTGCCCACTTGCACCTCTAGGGTCCCAACATTTCAATGTTTTGTCCCAACTCCTTGTGATCACTTGCCCTATAAAAAACAAATTTTGAGAGCATTTTCATTACCTTAAATTTAAAAGAATGTTATGAAAGATGAAAGTAATTTCCACACTTTTTCGATTTTCAAACATATATGTTTAAAGGTTTTCAAAAAATACACTAAGTTAGAAAGTATAAAGCCGGTATTTAAATAGCACATGTTCAATGCATCACTCTCTTTGAGAACCTCAAGCATCGACAAAATGAATAAGTCAAGATGTAAAAATTATGGTCATTGCTGAAAATATAGCTAAAAATACAATGCCAGGGATAGAAAAAGCAAGCAACCAAAATGGATACACACCATACAAGAACCATACACCAAATAGGCCAACAAATGTGTTTAAGGCAACATGAAGTGTAGAACACAGACGATAAGCTAAACAAACATATAATCATTAACAATGTTATGCAAAGATGAAAATGATAAGGGAGAAATGTTCAGGATTGGCATTCAATGATTTTCAGGCACAACTTCATTGGCAGGTGGCTCTGGTTGGTGACTTAGGGTCCTTGGTATGTCTCGCTTCGTGGGAACCTGGAACTGTCTTCATATTATAGCCTTATTACAATCTGGAAGATGCAAGTATGTTTTCTCTAATGGGGTATGTTCAATCCAATCCTTTTGTCACTATTGGCAAGAAGAAGTATGTATGCAATTTTCTGCAAAAGGCTATATCGGAATATCTTGATTAAGGATGCCAAAGAGTTAGATAATTTAGCCTACCATGAGTTTATTGCCGCCCTAGTGGCTCTTCGGAAGAGGATATAAGATATCATTGTATATATCCTTCCATTTTCATTTTTAGTTCTCTAATAAATTTTCTTGTTAATATAAGACATTATTCAAATTAAAAGCTGAAAATTTTATGCAAAGCTGCCACTAGAGAAAGTTCATGTGGTCCATAAAAGCTCAAGAGAATGCAGTGGTGCAACATGTATTATACTTGGAAAATAAATACCTCACACCCAAAAGGTCCTTAAATCTAAAGAAAAGAGGAGGATATGGACATTAAAGAAAAAAAAATCTAACATCCAAGGAATGTCCTTAAAAAGTTCTTCACAATTTACATGTATGGCTGATCCTAATGAAGAAATTGTCAACACAATTCAGAAATGTAGTTGTTGTATTAAGATTAAAATACTTTGCAAATCATGGAATGCAAATATGAACTCTATAGATCTTGTAGAAACCCTTCTAATGCTGAAAACATTGAAATGCTCCAAAGCCCTTATATCTCAAATGTCCAACCAAATATCTGCACGCAAATATGCTAACAATCATAAAAGAGAACTTTCATGTATGATTGGAAATAATTAAAGACTATCATAGATCCATCTTAAGCGTGAACCTTTTATGCACAAAGTGGATCAATACACTGAAGGTGTCCTTAATAGATACAAGGTTAAAATGGATATGTGCTAGTTTTTATTTTATCAGGTCAATATGTGTGTGTGTGTGTGTATTACACCAAGAATTACAAAAGATACACACGCACATACACACATGAAGTAACCAACATCTTCCCTACCTCGGCTGTAGAGAACCTTTCTTCTCTCAGCACAATAGTGCATGATATGCTAGCAGAATGTAAATTACAAGAAATCCATCAAAAACCATGCATCTCAAAATCTATATTTACTTTTTTACCGTCTACATATTTAAATTGTTCATAATAACCCGCTGATAATGAGCTCAGTGCTCATTGGAGCATCATATCAGAAATTTCTGGATGGCCCTTACACATGCAAAGGAAAATGACCCCTAAAAAGCTAAACTGCAAAACACAACCAATTGAAAAGCTAAACTGCACAACTAGGATCACAACTAGTATTCTTGTACTTAACCATGATATACTTATGATTGACCATATGCATAAAATTCTGATATCAAGGGTTATGGTTATTTTTTGGCTAACCCTGATAGCTTGTATTAGCTATGTGACCATCCACATGAAACAATATTACAGTGATAGTCTTAAAAAAATGGATTCTCAGCAATCCAAGCCTGTGGTTTTTGTTTATTGATTTGATTTTTTTATTGCTTCTTTTCCAGTGGTTTATGTGCTCCTACTGATGTTCAGTCATTCACCTCTGAGTTGAAAAATAAGTTGTCAGCCAAATGTCGAGGAAAGGTTTAAACTGACTTTACTCAGGTAGTGAAAGAGATATGTGAGGAGTATGATGATAAAGGTACAGAGAAATAGGACTTTATGTCATATATTGATGATGGGAAATCTAGATCATGTATTGATGGAAGCTTAAAGGATTCTGCAGGGAAAGTATAGTTTACAAAAAATGATAAAATCCAAGAAGCAACTGATGAGTCATAGGAAATGTTGAAAATGAAAAAAGATACATCTAATAAAATGCATTATGATACTTTTTCCAATAAACATGATATTAAGAGGGAAGTACATAGGTAGGTAAACTGGAAAAAGACACATGGGGTAGGCGAGAATAAGAAAAAGCCTGCTACATCCATGATATCATCTGATAAGAAAGACAAGAAGATGGTCAGGTTGGGCTTAAAAAACATCGTTCATTATCAACATCTAAATCCGACAATATGAGGTCCATACTGAAGATAAAGAAGCCTACAAGCCATTTTGAGGACCATTTGAGGTCTGATGTTGCTGGTGCAGTGTTTACAAGCCATTTTGAGAACCATTTGATGTCTGATGTTTCTAGTGCAGTATCTTTAATAACTGAGTTAGAGTTGAAGACAACAAAGAGAGACTTTAAAAAGTCGCCAGAGAGTGAAAGAAATATTCATAATGATGTAGACAATATTTTGAAATTTTCTTCTTATCTTGAAGAAATTAGGATACAATCACCAGATAGAGGCATTATTTCATAGCAGACCATGAGTGAAAAGCAATTTGGTTAGAAAGGGAAAAGCATGGAAAAATAAATTAGAGGTTCTCGATTAGTGCATGAAAGTGAGTTCCTAGATCATAGAAAAACAATGACAGATAACGTCGGTTGTATCCTTGATGAAATTTGGAGAGAAAAATCTAATCAAAATGTAGAAACTTCTCCTAGGTTGATAGAAGTAGGCACCTCGTGAAAAGTTGTGCAACAAACGTACCTCCATTAGGAAGTGCTTATGAAGGGTGGAGGATCATGTATGCCCACTCTTTGACTTCTGGATGTGTTGATATTGTGCAATATATGCTTCATTTCCCAAAAAAAAAACCTTAGGTTTGTACATATTTCTGTTTCAAAAGTTCATTTTCCATGGATACTACTAGAACTTGGTCCAATTCATAAATAATCCTCCACTTTGGCTTTGTCATGTTTTCAATTTACCTTACATGTTTCATAAAACTTAAAAATCTAATAAATAATAAAGATCTTGCATATGTGATTAGAATTCCTTTGAATACAACGTTGAATATCATGAGGTTAACCATTATCTTGTAAATGCAGAGAGAATTTCGACCTCTAGATGCAAAAATAAGATGACAACCTTAAATTTACCCTTGCTATAATGTGTTGTGTTAAGGTTTCAAATATTTCTCTGGCTCATTAACAACAAAAACACACCTCAATGTTAATTAGTTTGAAGCTATAGATTCAATGTTGGTATATTATCCTGTGTACAAACAAGGACTTTGGAAGTTTACTACAAAAATGGTTGTAAGTTGTAACCTTAAATTATTTTTCATCTATTTACACCTTTATTGCATTAGCTTGAACAATTAAGCAATGACACAACTCTTTTCATTGATGTTTCCAAGATTAAAAAAAAAACTTTATGGATAGCATGCTTCACTCTCATCTTCAAAGAGTGGCAACAAAACAATCCTATATTAGATGACACACAATGCCTCCTACTAGGGACCTCCTAACGTCTCTAAATTGTCCGCTTCCTTGTCCTTGGCATCCACTGTCCCCTATATTTTCTTGTCCAACAACTTTATTTGTAATTTTATACCATGTTCTTTTGTTTCCTTCTGGTCTTCTGCTTAGGTCAATCTAGAGATATTTCTTTTAACCCTGAAATGTGGAGTAATCACTTTCCTATATATCATTTTTCCTTTGCTTTTGTTACGATTTTCCTCTGCTTCCAATACATACAAGAAGAAATCACATACAGAATGTAGTTTCAACATTGCCATCTCATCTTGGATATGAAAATGCAGCCCTTTAAGGTATTTGATCACAACCTAATCTTTGGATACATGTATGTTCGTTCTAATTTGCAGTTACCTGATCTGCTTTGTATACTCTTGCACTAACAATACCTTTTGTTCTAAATTATAAAATTTCCCGAACAGGACCTGATGTTTGTTTGAGGGTTGGAATTTGACCCCTATTATTTTTGCCCAAAATCTGATTTTCTCTTTGCCTTGACTTTCCCTAATTTTTCTGCAAGTGGTCCAACCATAAGGCTGGATGGTAGCTATATTCTCCATGTCAAAAAATCACTCAGTCTCTTGAACCCAATCTATCAATGCATTTAAAGCTCAAACTTCCTGGGAATTCTGATTCCTCCAACTTCATTGCAGCTCCCTATGTTTATATAGTTTCCATTGACATCTTTGTTGGGTCATGCTGTCAGGTCTGACTAGCGTTAACACTCATTTCTCCATCTTCAAAATCACCAAATATTAATCTCCTCTCTATAGCCACTAACCTTCTATAAAATTCGTCAGCCGTGTACCTTATGTCTATGATGATCCGCCTTCCTCTTATTCCCAAACCAAAAACAAAATCTCTTAGTCACACCCATTGCTTTGATGAACCTTGCTTCTTTTAGCACAATAATGGAGAAAATATGGCATCGGATAATGCTTGTGTGTTAAATGAATGACTTTTGAGAACTAATAATATCTTAAGTTCTAACAGTCTTGAAACTAAAGGTGATTTTCCACATGGGTAGATGTCTTCAATTTTTATGGAAAGGCATTTGTGTTTGCCACCAAAGGCTGATAAATATCGTTTGTGAAGTAACCTACTGAGTGATGAAGTTGCCCTGCCTCCCTCTAAACGGCGTCAATGAGCTCAGGAAGCTATGTCTGTATGTGTTGCAGAGGCTGCAACTACTTTAGTGGAGCCAGTGGAACATAAATACTATTTGGAAAATCAATAATTTTCATGGCATTAGCATAAAAACATTCAAGGAGATGGCTGAAGTGGGAAAAGAGTATTTTGAAAACTTTTAAGAAGATCATGAGGAAGCCAATACTGGGAAATCATGAAGACCATTAAGTTAAATCCAATGAAATGAATATAGATACGGAGGTAGATGTGTCAAGGGAGGAGATAAAAACAATCATCAGTCAGAACCATTTCTTCAAATGCCTCTACTAGTTTATGTGTCAATGGAAAGCTATCAACAACATCTCTGCTTCATCATTCCCATCAGATGGGAGTTGCCTCTGGCCCCTTGTTTGTAGGAAATAATCTAATTTATTTCTTTCAAACCCTTATGGTAAAAGAAAAATTCTTAAGTGATCATCATATGACAAGATTGCAGGTTTTGGAGTAATTGACCATCAGAATGAACAAAATACGATGTGCAATCTAAACACCAAAGCATGACATTAATCATCGATGTTGTTGTCGGTTTCTGCTGGACTAGTGGAATAAAATATCTCACATTAGACAATAAGTTATTGGATTTCGAGTTGCTCTTTGCTGGTGAAATCTGTTTCACATTGTTGCGATAAGCCTATGTATTACAATTTCTTAAAATCTTCTTCTTGACAGATGAACTGTACCTTTACTGAAACTCCTTCATAGGAACAGAAGGATCTCTGTTCTCCTTTTCAAACCTAATCTCCTCTTCATTATTAAAAGAATAAGCATAATTTTGGTTCATAGAAGCTTTGTTTGGGAGAAGATTTAATCCTGCATTCATGGAATTTGTGCTGATTCTTTCAAAGAATATTCCACCTGCAGGAGTTGTTAATGGTGAATTTTTTTTGGCTGAGCTGCTATCCATCAACACTTTCTTAGCACCCAAAATGCTTTTCTTGGTTGACGATCCAAATCGGTTTTTCAACCTGTTTCATTGATATTGGATGATCCACACTATCCTCCTCAACACCACTTTCCTCTTCAATACTAAAACATCCATTGATATTGGATGATCCATACTATCCTCCTTTACACCACTTTCCTCTTCAATACGAAAACATCCAACATGCTCCTTGATCATCTGAGCTTGATTTGAAAAGGATTCGGAATCCCTGTCCATGGATTTTTTCCCTAATCTGTCAAAGAGTGTTCCACCTACAGGAATCAATGAATGTGAATTTTTGAGCTTTGTTCCATATGCCCAAACTCCATTGATATCCGAACTTGTCTGAAATTTATCAGTTGGAAACCCATGTGCTGTCATGTAAGCACCATTCATTGCATTTATTTTCTCCCAATATTCTCTGGATCACTCCTTGAAGTCCCATGGCATGAGACCAATGAGCATCCAATGGCATAAGTGTTCTACACTTTGATATTTTACTAGGGGCTGGAGTCATCAAGCCTGTAGGTAAAATCCTGCGGTCACCCTCTGTGACATGATTTTGGGGACTTGTCACTTCGAAACTAGGCCAAAAAGGGTGCAATTTTAATGAAGCAGCATGAAGATGATCCTGGTCCTGTAAACAATCATCAATGGTGTTCCTGCTAGTAGCTTGAAAACACGTACCAATACTATATCCATCCACATGAAACAGTATTTCAGTGATAGTCTTAAAAAAATGGATTCTCAACAATCCAAGCCTGTGGTTTTGGTTTACTGATTTCATTTTTTATTGCTTCTTTTGCAGTGGTTTCTGTGCTCCTACTGACGTTCATGAATTCACCTCTGAGTTGAAAAATAAGTTGTCAGCCAAAGAAATATCATGGGCAGTCTGGCTTTGAGAAGTTTAACCAAGGGCTATTAGCTAAGCAGTTGTCTATTCGCAACCATGAGCAAGTTTCCCCTATAAAATATGGCACTGAACCTTCATTAGAAAAGGTGACAAGTTCATCAAAATTTAAGGTGAAGATAAACGGTACTGCAACAATGAAATTGGATGGTGTGTCACTATCTACAGAGTTGCATTTAGAAAAAGCAAACAAGATTAGACAAGTGTAAGTCTTATATTAATTCAGTTGCGTTTTNTGGATGATACATCAAGGCATAATTTCATTAAAGTGTACAAAAATATCTATGCTAATCACATGTAACTACTAACTTTCAAAATACAACAGGGATGAAAGGGTACCTACAACCAAGCATCACCAAAAATTCAAATCACTTTATATAATGATGGCTACCTTAAGACCTCTCTTTTCTCTGTGTCTTATCAAGTGTAGCATAAGCCTCAACCCATGCATGACTTCTTTCTGGAGGCATATACTTTGAACTACCTGGTATTTGAATTTGAGGGGAATAACAACTAGGGCTTGGGGATGAATACTGCAATGAAGTGTGAGGAGAATTCTGTCCATAAGGGCTGCAACCATGCTCACCATGTCTTGAGTTTGTAGTTGTAGCATGCATACCTCTTGGATAATTGTCATGAAGAGGAGTTCTCCATCCATTGTCAGATACAGACCTGGTTAGACTAGGGCTCCAAGGGAAGGGGTATCTAATTGGATTCCCACTTATGATTTGTGGTTCAAAGTAAACAACATGTATACCAGATATTTACAAATCCAAACCATTGTTGCCCAACAATCCGTAATGTAGGGGGAAGGGTTACCCTGTTGAGTTTGCCTATTAAAATCCTTGCATGCAAATGTACACAAACGTCCTAGATTTCTTATACTGCAAACTGAAGAACCTAAGTCACCTGGCTAGTGAAAAAATATGATAACTCTTTAATAAAGGCAATTATGTGAATATCAATATTACTTCATTTATTGAAACAAAAAATAAATACAATATTTTCCATCTTCAAATTTGAATAAAAAAAGGTCAAATTGAAAACATATATGGTTTTGTTTTTATATCCAAGGGGTTAGTTCAACTAGTTGTAGCCAATATTTTTGGTTGCATTGGGCTAGTTTCATGCTAGCAATCAAGATGACATGCACATAAATCAATAGCCATAACATAACTAGTTCCAAAACCTTCTAACAAAATACAAGCATAGGAATATATATAAGAGAAATGCTGCATACATTTTTTTGTATATTGTATTTAGTTTTTGTCAACAAACTAAATTCTCATCCATACTTCTTGTCATTGCTTTTCTTAACTGTATAAAGCAATAATTTAGTATATTTGTTACTTCTTATTACACTGTATATTGTAAATCTATCCAATTTTTGTAGCCCTTCATGGTAGTATAAAATTGAAAAATTATGTTAGGCATCACTTGAAGTAGAATAGATTAGTTGCTTAAATGCATAGAATGTGAAACATTTGTTGCTTCATGTGAGCTACTGAAATCCTTAAAAAAAGAGAGAATATACTACGATGAGAAAATTTGGATTGCCTGAGATCTTTAAACTGCGGATGCCTTGATTGCAAATTGTCAAAACAACGCTCAAAAGATATATTAAAAAATAATAAGAAAGACGATGATGAACTTACGTATCTATAATCCACTCTCATGCAGATCAGTTCAATCTGCTGGCCAAAGAAATATTACTGCCCATAGCCTATGGAAATATTTACAATTGTGGAAATGTCCACTCGAGCATGAGAATGCAAGTTCACGACATTTATTGTAGGTGAAGCTGCCTTTTTTGTAGACATGGGAAGTTCTTGAGATTCAATCACAGAAAATATTGTTTTGCCAAAGCCGATAAAGTCCACCACCTCCCAAATTTCCAAAGATAAAGGGCTTTAGATACATACTGCTACTTGTTATTAAAAGTAGCAATGCTTGATAAAAAAATCAAGAGAACCACCTATCCATTCAAAGCAGGTGATCTCCAATACTTCGATATCCATTCTCACCTCCAATTATCTCCATCACATGAAAATAATTTTTATACATAATATATTATTACTGAACTTAGGAGTAGATAGAAGCATAGTTAATTATTCTCCATCCTCTAATGGCTCTTCTTCATAATCCTCTTCTTCATCAACATTGGTATCCTGGTATTGCTGATACTTAGACACCAAATCATTTATGTTACACTCATCCTCGGTTTACTCCATTTCATCCCCTGTGTACCAATGAAGAAAAGCCTTTCTTTTGAACATGACAGTGAATTGTTCACTGTCTCTCTTGAACATATCTTGAATGGAGTTAGAATTTTCTATAAAAGTAGATGACATTGTCAATCCCGTGGGAGGAATGTCACAGACACTGGATTTGACATTGTTGGGAATCCACTCAACAAAATAAGATGAGTTTCTGTTCTATACATTCATCGTCTGTTCATCTACTTCTTTGGTGCTCATCTTTCCTTTGAACATTGCAGATGCAGTGAGGTACCAGCCATGCCTGGGATCAGCTGCACACATCATGTTCTTTGCATCCCACATTTGCTGGGCTAGTTCTAGTATTTTAAGGGCACAATATTGCTAAGATCCTCGGGAAGTAAGAGGGGCAAAACCCACCATGAAAAAGTGCAGACGAAGGAATGGAATAAGGTTGACAGCATGTAACTCCACTCATAGTGGCTGAGTTGAGGTGATTCAGATCCCCAACTACATCAAACAATAAAACACACATTGATAGCAGGGATACAATAAGTCCTCAGGACAATTTATCAACATAACAATACAATAAGCATTGAAGAGCAAATGTGAAATAAGCTCCGATCCACTAAGAGTAGATTTCTTAAATAACATATCAAATAAGCCCTCCCCAGTCTACAAGTTTCTCTAATCACTCATCAAGACCAACATATGTATAAATGTCCCAGAAAAAGTAAATTTATGATAATAGGAGTTATAGTCTTATTCAAAACCTATAAATCAAAATAAAACCAGGATCATTAAGTTAGATATAGTCAAATTCACTAAATGCATTGCTAAGGTGTCTTTCCCATAGTAATATAGCGCTCTCTCTCTTTATATAAATAGATAAGACTATTACACCTCATAGATGCATTTGTTTCATCCAGATTAATTTGCATTTATCTTATGGATTTATTCCTCAAAGAGGTTGGTTAAATGGATATGAAACCCTAAATCCCAATATGGCTGGAGAGTGAGTGTTGAAAATCCCCAAAGCCAATTGTGACTTAAGAGGGAGTGTTCGGAAGCATTTCAAACTTTCCAACCCAAGTTGCCATGATGGAAAGGGCCTATAGGTCAGCAAAAGTTGGATGCAAGAAATTTTACTAGAGAATCTCAGCAGGCTAGAATGGTGAAAATCAGAAATCCTGAATCATTGGTATAAAACTTCTGTCCATGACCTAAGCCGTCTCAGAATATAATTCATTAGTAAACCACAAAGTTGCTAATTGGTTATAGAAAGGAAGCAATATAATTAACAAGCAGAATAAGAAATGCAAGTGCTTTATACAGACTCCTGTATCTCAAAGCATGCAAATGCTTAAACAGGAAAAAATGAAAACCCAGTTTAGCACCATAATGGTCAAAATTCATAGGAAGTTACAATAAAATTATCTACCAATTAATTCCCTGGTCAATTTTGGGTCTACAATCAGACAAGAAAATAGAGAAATTTTAGTACATTTGCCATATTCATCAAAGAAGTTATGACATAAACTTCCATTTAGTGTTCTAAGGTGGTCCTCAATGGGTTGAAAACTAAAACCATTCTTAATGTTAAAGAAGAGATCAAGCTTCCTATTTACTTGATATGCTCCAAACATTCTCTGCACTCAAATAAAGACTAGCATAGATCCATCTCAACTTTGCATCTATTAAGCACAGAAAGGGATTAAAAAATCCTAGAGTTGCAATTCTAAATGTTTTTTTATTTCTCTTGATGGATAATTGATTCAAGTTTAAGAGATATATGTGCTAGTTTATTGGTAATTGGTGTTTAAATATTGCAAGTGTTGAAGATATTCCCCACCCTAGCTGTAAAACATTTGACAAGTTGTAGTACTAAAAACTAAATGTCATGAATAAGTGTATAGTCTCACATGTTGGAGTGGCAAGTTTGAGTGTTCTGAAGCATATATCATACAGTGCTTCATTATCCAGCACCATACATTCATCTGCATTCTCCACGATTTGATGAACTGAAAGTGTGGCATTATAAGGATGTACAATCGTGTCAAACACCCTGGGGGATGGGAAAAATGAGAATGTAAGCATCATCCAATATGGGTACTCCTCTCTAATTTTAGACATAATCAGCGTGCCCATTCCTGATCTAGTTCCTCCTCCTAGAGAATGACAAACCTAAAAACCTACAAATAAAAATCATGAGTTTATATTTTCATGACAAGATCACCTCAACAATTATTCATTGGTATGCTACATCTAAACAAAATGATAGGATAATCAAGGATCATACTGCATAGGAATTCATACGAACAATTATTGATCAGTATGCTACATCAAATAGAATAGAATTAAGGGTCAATTAAGGGTCCTTGTAAAATATTACATCAAAAAGGAATTGGTATATTTATAATGCATTATGCTAGCAGAAACCCTTGCATTCAATCATATTTCTTCACCTCTTTACACCACATTGCATTGAATTATAAAATTGCAAAGTCGTTCCATGCCTAGACAAGATCTCCTCAACTATAAATTTATATGCAACTATTTACAAAGCATTACATTGATTTATTATATTGCAAAGTTGTTCCATGTCCATGTTGAAGATAAGATTTTCTCCATTATATGCAAATATGTTCTCCAAGATGATCTACAAAGGGTTTAATGAGTTGTATGTTTTTAAAGTAACATGGAATTTTAGGCAATTGTTACCATTTGCATTGGCCAAGTTCAAGGATCAAACATCTGGGATTCTCAGGTGTGGTTGAGAGAGGGTGCCAGCATCAACAGGCTGAGAATCAAACTGATCAAAAATATCCCAACCAACATAAGGTTTTTCTCTCCTAGTCACCAGGTATTTTCCAAATCACCTCCCACTTAGAGAAAGGGTTCTTCTTTGTGTGCCGTAAGAAAAAATACATATCATACAAAAGAGGAATCGGTTCATTAATGCAAGCTCATGAACTGATTGTAACAATCTTACCTACACAGAGACAAGGAAGCTTGCAATGAAAACTAATGACCTAATAGTCTTATTGCAACAACTTTACCTCCATAGTGGCATGAACTCTTACAGGATGGATAGGAAAATAAGAGATTTTGAAATTTGATGTAAAAGCGTCTAAGTAACGAAAATATTGAAATTCTGTAATGCACCCAAATGACTATCACTGGAAGAGTGTTATTCATAAATTTGAAAAAAAAATGGCAAACCTGGTTTGTAGTAAGATGCAGTTGGACAGTTCATCCTATGTCATGACATGTTATTATACCAACATGCATATCAGACCCAAGTTGAAATGAATTTATGCTATTATACATACTCCATAACACTATCCAAATTTCTGGAGGAAAATGAAGAAAATGATAAAACATCTAAATTAGTTCCTTCACATCATTGTAACAGATTCAGAACCTATCCAGATTCGAAACATGATAGTTATTGAATTTCCATCCTGGATATTGGTTGACATTAAGACATAAATTATATTATATTGTCAAATAACAAGACATATGATGGAAGCCCCTTAACACAGACTCATCTGAAGTCGGATCTGTGATATGCACTCAAAGGAAGCTGTATATCATGTTCTAGAGTTCATATATTATGTACCCAGTGCACTGTCTAAATCCAATGCATCCTTCTATATAAATGCTAGATATGAAACTCCCAAGATCTGCAAATTGGAGCTATACGCCCATAAGGTACTTTGGGATAAAATAGATCTGGATTAGTCTCCATATTCAATGGACACTATACACACTAGACTAGATTCAATGCAGTAATGCACCCAAAACTCAAATGCATGATTATACACATAGGCACAGACACAAAGAACTTATCGAACACCCAAACCCATTCCCAAAAATGCAAAGTTCAGATTTCAGTATACACTTGCAAGAAAAGTCAACTGATCTTGATTGGTGGTTAAAGTGAGGTGCTTCATAGCCCACATAACTAAAATACCACAAGACACTTTTCCCTTGTGGGTCAAGCCAGGGAAACCAGTGTCCAACAACACTAAACAATAAACATAAATCTCATCCCCCTGAAAAAAACACAAATTACCTTGAAGGCAATCGCAATTATCGACCTCTTTATTAACCACATCAAGAATGGAATCAATGAGCTTGCCCCCCTCGGTATAATTCCCTTGGGCCCAGTTGTTCCCAACTCCATTCTGGCCTAAAACAAAGTTATAAGGACTGAAAATCTGACCATAGGGCCCCGTCGAATGATATGGCGCATTCATCGGTCCAGTCACTCGGTAGAGGTATTTTTTGTGCGAAGCTGGGAGGAAACATCAGAACAAATCAACCCTGCAAACCCACAAAAACTATGAAAACCCCTCAAATTACCCACGAAAACCACAAAAATAATGCAAACCCAAACCCATGAAAACCCTATTTATGCCCTCGACGAAAACCATTTGCATCTTCTACAAACCCACGAAAACCAGTAAAACCTGTGTGCACCCTATGCTCCCTCCCTCCGTGAAAACCATTTCCATATGGCAAATATTTTTAAATAAAAAATCACCCAAAGTATTGGGGTATTTATATAATAAATAATATAATCCCTTATGCCCTTATTATATGGTCAATATATTGTTTTGAATTTTTTTATTTTTTAATCCCCAATATGAACGAACGTGTTATAATATTGGTCCTTCGGTGACTCCCCCAACCAACATTTACATGAGTTAAAAACCTTGGTTCAATAGATTAAAACCACTAGGGAACCATCAAGACCCTCCTTAGCCACATCCCTTGATAGCATCATTTCCTCGATTGATAATGATCATAGTCAATTGTTGAGCATAATCGAGTATTGTGTTAGGATGAGAGTGTATGATTCCAATGATCTCAGTAGAGACCAAATCAAAGAGTTGAACATCTCAAAACAGACTCTAGTTAGTTTTTTTCATTAACCCCAAGACCAACCTATCCCCTTATCCACACAAAAGGTGCCTTTGCATGGATTGGTGCATATATGAGACATGAACAAAACTGGATGAGTCAATGGTTTATTATTTTTGACAAACTTCCTTGCAACAATATGGAGGTTCCACTCTATTTTCTTTGAAAACTATATATGAAATTTGTGTTGGGTCTGTACATCAACTAATTTGACATTAGTGAGTTCCAAGGGGTTGGTATCGGATCTTCCTGGGATCGACTTGCCACTAGGCGTAATCCAATGAGAGGGAAACCTGCACCTAGGAATATGCCTAAGTCCCCCCATAGACACCTATATTAATGGATCACCTAGTTGATATTGCCACTACCATATCACAACTTAATCATAGTGTACTGCAACAAAATGCATTCGTGGAATCATTAAGGCACGACCCATCAAAGCACCACAAAGGACCACCAGATGTAGGCCCTTCATGCCCCACTGGGCATGGACCATCATCCATGACATCCAATGGGGAAAAGGATCCTTTTGACAACCAAGGATTACCCCATCGATGCACTCATTATGACCATACTTTCCATGGCCCTACACAAGATAATGCTATGTCTGAGGTAAGTACATAGTTTGTAAATGACCGATTATAATTTTAATTGTACATTTTACAATTGTTAGATGAACATTTATTAGAGTATTTAATATGTAATTGATGTATTTGACATGTATATTTTTTCAAGATGAAACAATTGAATCAAGGTGAGACTACATGACTGCTCCCACCCTTGATTTCGCCATGGCGGTAGCGACAAATAATGCAACATCTCGCATACATGTATTTAAAAGAGTGTATGGTTGTCGGATTTAAAAATTGAGTTAGTTATAATTGTCATTTTTTTTATGAGAAATCAAGATTAATGTTGTTGTGTTTCCATAGGTGCATGTAGAAGAGATTGAGCACATGTCTCCACTTGGGATGAGCAGATCACCTGTCATGGAGGTAACTTGTGTGAAATTAATTATATATTTTTATGTGAAATTCATTTTTTTGTAAGTTTAATTTACATGTTTTTTCTTCTAATTAAATGTATTACATATTCTTATGTAGGTTCCATCTCCTATAATACTATCACCATACACACACATCCCTACAGGTATTCCACCTAATTCATTTTTTCCACAGTTCATGTTGATCCATGTTATTAGGTACTCTACCCGTGTGATCAACATACCCATATCCCCCGATAGTCATTACCCACCCATTGTACATCCAGTGGGGCTATATCACCTCCCACACCCATCCTGTCATGTGTCTCCCCCACCTGTCTAGGATTTGGATCCACTTGATCCATCCATTACCCCTACATAAACACCCACCCATTTACCTACATCAACCCCCTCTCCCCTACATATATCAACCCCCTTCACCACCATCTCCTCAGAGCAAGCTGTCTAGAATAGTGCTTCACTTCCTAGCCAGGAAGGACAATCTCCCACATCGCCTTAGATATTCACAGTGAGATTTATAAGTTCATTAAAATATTATAAAGCATGAATGGATATCATAAAATAATGCATTTTGGTTTTATGTATTAATTATTTTTGTATTGTTGCAAATAGTCATTACTGAGAGACTTGGGTTAAGGAGACAAACAACCCCATCACGACATGTTGTCTCGTCTCAGGTGAGTACACAATATTTGAATTTTTATTAGTTTTTAAGTGTATTAATTGATATAATTGTGGGTAAACTAACATGTTGTTGTTTCCCTTTCATAGCCTGGAGACACACTCCACACTTAGATGCAAGGGGGCTCAAGATTTATCCATATTAAAGAGGAGGAAGATTGATTTTGTACATGAGCATCGAGGTGTTGATGGTGGCTAGGGTGATTCAGACACCCACTATGCACATTAGCCATGATGTGTCATTTTTGGCAGAATATTTTTATTTGTGTATATGCCATGAGCCACCCTTATTCCATTTTTGGGAATGGGCATCTATTATTGGGAACAATTTTTCATTTTGTATAAAAATGTAATTTTGGACATATTCCTAATACAATTTCATGACTTTTATCCGATGTATTGACATAGTGTTTATGGTTTTCTACATTATTTTTGTGGATTTGATGTTATATATAATGACTGTTACATGGTTCACGGTGAATGTGAATGGTTCATGGTGAATGTGATGCTATATGTATTATGACGGTTACATGCAATATATTTTAGGTCACATACACATTCTATTAAAAATGGGAGTGTGTTATGATGAATGCAATCTTATCCAAAAAAAATAATCAAATAACTTTATCACCATATATGGCATGAATGCATTTATTATCCATCTTCCAATCCACATAATAACATCTTCTTAACAATAGTTAGGCTTGAAAATTATGATATTTTATGGCCTAAGACATTTTTTTTCATCATTGGACCATATCATGACCTTGAAATTCCTTCCTTGTGTGCATATCCCCAAAGTAGTAACCATATCCCTTATGTAGGCCAAAAATTCATTTTATAGGAGTGTCTATGGTTCAAGGCCTTGTGCATAGTCCATTATCCCTAAAATCATTTATAGGTCTAACATATTGGTTTTTATCATTAGACCAAATGCATGGCTTTGAGACACATATTTATTGTGTAAAACCTCAAAATACTAACCACGTCTCATTCACAAGCTAAGTATGCTCGCTACATGGATTTCTAGGTGTCTTGGGCATTATGCAACTAGAGAAAGAACACCGTTTTGTAAAACTTGAATTTATCGTTAATGTTATTTATTTGCCTTGAAAAATGCACCTAATATAACATAAACTAAGATTATGATTTCCTACCCTACTAGCAAACCCTTATCTATCCTAAACTACCCTAGCCGTAGTCACTACCTTAACCACACCTACTAAACCATCCTAAACTAAACTACCTTAATATAATGTAGTCTATACTTAACCTAACCATTGAACCATCCTTACCTTCCCAAGAAAACGAACCTACTTAAATCAACCTTACCCTCTAGCCTAAACGACTCCACTATCTAACTTACCCTACCCAAACTACCTAAACCTATATCATATTTATCTTATCCATCCCTATATTAGCCTACCATAACTTAACCTACACTACCCTCCACCCTCCACTATTTAACATACCCTACCGTGCCTACACTAACCACATAACCTAATTTAACTGACTATACCTTGGCCTAAACCACTCTAACCTATTTTACTTGTTTACACTAAACTTAAAGTACCATAACCTATACAATCCTACCTTAACCATAATATAGCCTATACAATACCATATACTCCCTTAAAGACTTCCATAATCCCTAGACTCGCCTTAAATACTTCAAATGCAATGTCACCATTGATCAAAATATAGTAGCAAACATTCATACCTTAATAACTTAATATAGCCCTAGAAATCTAATTTAGAAACCTAACCTAATGCTAGAAACCTAATTTAGAAACCTAATCTAGGCCTTCAAACCTAATTTAGAAACATAGAAACCAAATTTACAAACCTAGAAACCTAATCTAGCCCTATAAACATTAATGTAACCCTATACCTCCATTGATAATAAGCCCTTTGGAGATATACAATATACCATAGTTCCATTAGATGGTGGCATTTTTAACCATGTACTTTGTTCTTGGGATTTGCTACAATCTTCCCTACATTTGTCAAAAAATCATTATGGGGCAAGTAAAACCAGTTTTCCCCTTACATTATTGTAAAACAAATCTCAAGGACCTTCAACATGTAATAACTCTAAGGAATGTTAATGATTATTTTAAAGGTGCACAAGTGTGACAACTTTTGGTCATTGTCGCTCTTATGTTTCTGTCTTCACATGGATGATTTTATTAGAATCTAACACAAGAAATTTAGACATTTAAATTGTTTCTCACTTCAACAATTATGAAAGCACATGATGATGCTCAACCTTCCTCCCAATTCTTGCTAAGATGGTGTTTATCCAAAGGGTATTCTCAAAAAACACCATCAAGAAATTTTACAAATGTGCCTCTTTTTATGCTGTTAACACCACCTTTGCAGCATGTGCATGGTGATCTTTGTGGTCATTAATGTTAACACTTAAATATCGCACAGATGTGACGTTTTCACAATTTACATAGTTCTAGGCGTCATCAACAAATAACATGCATCCCATCGAAGACATCCTCATCATATCCAATAAGTTTTATGAGTCCATAAATGCTAAAGAATAATTAAAATACAAAACTACATGGCCAAATATATGTCTATATGCACAGCTACACGTATTACTAGCTTGGTGCCCGCGTACTATCTGCATGGGTTTTCCCTCGATAACCACATTACTTTCAAAACAAAGGTATCTTAACCACATGCATCACATTAAAGTCTCATGAAATATCCATCACCTCAAAAAATTTGAATTTGGTTCCTCATGTACTTGGCTTCATTAAAGATCCCCCATTGTGTACCTTGAAGAAAGTTCGTGAGGTGATAGGGTTTGCACTTGGATCTAGTTGTTTCTTAGCCACCTTTTGGCCTATAAAAGGAATCCATGGGCATGCATCTTGTAATAAGAAATCAGAGCAAATTTATGTTGTTGGAATTGTGATAGAGCTCCCTTATACCTCACCTTTCCCCTCTTGTTAGCATCTTCCAATCTCCCTTTCCACCTTCCTCCATGGGTCAAGCGTTCTTCTCATTTGTTCTTCAAGCTACTTAGTATACAATGTGGACAAAATGGACCTCCCTAAGAGGGATTGTGTTCCTCTATTTGGAGCTCACATATCCTAGGTGGTGTACATGCTTAACCATTGGAAAATACAAAAGTGGTTTGGAATCTATTGGTTGTTGGAGTTTAAATTCCTACCCCTTGTTCTTTGATTTATTTTGTTTTATTTTCTTTGTTTTTATTTTTCTTACTAACAACCACTTGCAGTATCACTTGGATCACTCCCCCTACCTAATACTGAAACCTTGATGCAGCCTACAAGGATTTACCCCTCACAAAGTGGGAAGTATTCACCCTTGTGCAATGTTTTGCACAATAGTATTTATGGCGAATCCACTTCATTTTTGTTAATTTATTTTAAATCTAGGTTGTTTATTTGTTAAGTGGATAATTTTTGGTTTATTGTGCTTTGCAGGTGAATAGGTCCATACCATTCATTCTAGGAATTCGACCCCCATTTGGTCGTTTTAGCTCTTTACACAAACACATGGATCTTGACACCACATCCGCACAACCCATGCACCCATTCCTTCGACAACCACACTATCGCACATGTTAACATACTACTACTCACATAGTTCTATTTGCTACAATCTGTGTAGCCCCTCTGTGTTGTACTAGCACAATTGCGCATTAGTGAGTGTTTTTTGCATGCATATGCACACTTGTTTGTTTGTTTTGCACATAGTTGTATAAGTTTATTTGATTTATACCTATTTTATACAATTTCACAACCCTAATGGTTGTTCACTAACGAATTAGATATAATTAACTTGCAATAATTTGATTGTTCTATAGTAATTAGCTCATACAGCCTAAGATTAGGGAGTAAATGGTACATCCCTTGAAATCTACCATGTTAACCAACCTTTGGGATTTCAACGGGCCTCATTGTTGTCACTATAATTCAATAGATATCATGTTCTTTCCTTAATTTTCATCTTTAGTTAAAGTAGTGTAGACCCACTTTCACACACAAGTAAGGACCTAAAGACTCTACTCTCTCGAAGTATGCTCTTCACCTCGCAGCCCATGTGAGATTCAAAATAGAAAAGAGGGGAAAGTGTGAAATACCTCCATTGCACACTTAATTTCATTGCATATTTTTTTGCAAGCATCAATAACATCTTTACAGTTGAATTTAAATCTCCATTTGTATTTACTTTATTCTCTTTAGTTAATTGCAACAATCAATTTGCTTAGTTCACATGTGTTTTCCCACTAGCACACACTGAGGGACCTAAAATCTCTTTCAATCTGAGTATCTTGGTGAATTAGAAAGGAAGTAAATTGTGAAATACCTCCTTTACACACCTTAACCAAATTTGGATCCTTAAAATCAACCTTTATAATTTCTAACCAATGAAAATTCTCCACAGGAGGTCACAAAACAAAATTTTGGTTTGGTAGGATTGTGTGGGATAGGCATCCAAAAAACACCCACCAATATCATTTCATTAGGCGTTTTTGATACATAACATTGTTGATTTATAGGGTACTATAAAAATCCTTCTATCAGCAAGTGTTAAAAAAAACCGAGATCAAAAGTGCACTGTGACAAAGGAGGTGAAAACTGAGGTATATCTATCCTTCTCTCCCCCATGTGTCACTCAACTCGTTGTAGGGAGACAACACTATACCACACAGGCCAAAACATTGATCCACAATTAATGCAAGGTATCTAAGTGGCCAAACTCAGGATATCACCAAGGATAATTTGTGGGTGCAAGTGACTCTTAAAGTCAAATATTGACATTGGGAGGTGTTGTCAAGTATTGTTGATTGGAACATTGGCCCCATGACCGATGGAACTGGATCTTTGTTACCTTCACTAGTCAATTGTTGTGTGGATCCCATTGTCACCAACAATTGTGCTTTTGGAAGGCCCTGTTACATTTGGGAGGAAGGACATTAGTTCTTTAGGGAATTTTACATCTTTTTTTAAAAACAAGTTCACCTAACTTAGAATTAAAAAGAACATACATGTAGCCCCTTTTTCACTAAACCAACATTTCACATATCACTCACTTTTGCACCATTTTGCATATGTTTTGGTTGGCATATTTGTGCATCCATTCAATTATGTTTATACCTAGCATCATTCTCGCTTTGTGCTAGATTTCCACAATAAAGAGACAAACCTCCCCTAAGGCAGTCCCACAAATTGAAAGGTCTATCCCCACTCTCAAGGTTTTTTTCCCTATTTTCTCCTCATGGTTCATGAGGAATATCAATTGGTTAGGGCCTCTCGCAGGACACATTAATTTTATCCTGGTGATGTCAAACCTTGATTGACTCTTTCTCTCCCCTTGGAGAGGGTTTGGACCCTTTTGCTTCATCCTCTCATGAAAGAGGCTCACTTTTGTTTCTTCCCTATGGAGGAAATACCCCACCTTCTTCTCCCTCTTTGAGAAGAGGTCACATAGTATCTTTGTATTCAAATCTAGGACAAATATGACATCCACATACTCATCATTCTCACCCTCGAGGAAACAACACACAAAATACAATGGCGACACCTAACCCACACCTACTTTTCATGCTTAGCTTAAATCTCCTTGATTTTGGAAAATTTTATCAATGACCCCATTTCTCATGATAAGATCCCCTAAGACATCCCTAAGTTTGAAGAGAAACAAGGAGATGGCCCTAGAAACCATATCATGTTGTTCCACCTATGGTGTTCCTGCAACAACATAGTAGAGGATTCTGTGAAACTTTACCTCTTTCAATGAACTCTCACTGGTACTGCTGTGAAACGGTATGTGAATCTACTATGGGATTCCCATAGCACTTTTGGGATGATATACACCACATTTATCACCTATTTTTAGTTACCAATACGCCGTGACCTTGACCTCAAAATTATCATAGAATTTTATCAAAATACTTCTACCGACATAGCAGAGCACATCCACAAGTGGTGTAGGCATCACACATTGTGAAAAATAAAGATTCAACCTAAATAATTTTTGGCTTTGTTCCTTAAATCACTCCAACGGGCTAGCATAAAGGATACATCTACCTCCATGCCACAAACTAAGGAAGAGGACATCCTCAAGGCCCAACACTTTGATCTAATTTATGCGCAATCAATGTACCTATACAATGTCCTTCCCTATGCCCCTTGACATTGAACATTGGATTCTCCCCATCAAGGGACGTTGCATTCAGTGGATGGTCTTATCGGGACCATTTCGTCACATGGAAATTAGCCCCCTCCACCTACTCCGATACCACCCCCTATGGTGGTTCAATATCCACCCATCCCTGTTGTGTCGACTCCCCATACAATTGTCCCAAATCCTCCATTTGGACAGCTATAGTATGGACCCTCTAATCTTACTTACCCAAATGAAATCCAAGCACAATTGATTCCTCCATCGCAAATGGCATAACCTGCTGCTACATCCACATATTATGGAGAACAACAAGCATATATCCCACGATTGGGGTACAACCCTTACTATCCATACCTGCATCCTCTTGGTTTGACCCCCATGCTGCATATGGGGGTTAATTTAGTCGAACCTTTTTTCCAACAACAAACTCAAGAGTTTGAACATTTGAATATTTCCAACTCCCTAAATCCTCAAAATCAGGGAAATAACAAGCATACCCAACAACAAGGGAAAGGGGGAAACCCCTCTCCCAAATAGAACCATAACCCAAGTAACCAACAAGGGAAAGGAGGAAACTCCTCTCGCTAATAGAACCATAAATTGAGTAACCAACAAGGGAAATGGGGAAACCCCCCTAAGAAATGGAGAAACAAAAATTTTAGGACCAATTATTCAATTTCTCAATCTATGGAGAGTATGGCCACCATACTCACCATTTCCTATTAGATTTTTAAAATTAAGCTAGCATATCATTAGGATATTTAACTGAGAGAACAACAAGCACATCAATTAAACACAAGAGACAATGAAGACAGTGTTTTTCCTCGGAGAAACCATAAATGGAGAAAACCCCACAGCTTCCTCAAAGATAGAATCAACACCAAAGTGAAACCCAAAAACAATAAGATGATTTTCCAATAGCAGTAAGCTCTTTCTTCCTTGCCCCAATGTCTTTCTCTTCCTCAGCTATGTGCTACAACTGAGTGTGGATGAGTGTGTGATAAATAGAGAGTTCATCTCTCTATTTATACTAATTCCCGACATGACTAAAACCATACTAGGGCTGACCTCTCTAGGAGAGTCTAATAACCCTAGTGCCTTGGAACTGCAGGGACTTTAACCCTTAGACAATGGGAGGGTTACCCACAATGACTTGACATGACTTGTTTACATTATAGATCTTCCCGATAGGAACATCGGGGCATGACATGACATAATTACATCCCAGGATAAACATCGGGTTACAATAGATAAGAAATACAAGCGAATACATTCCGAAGTTACAATTACATTAACACTCCCTCTTAACTAGGAAGGTATTCTCTTGACACAAATTTTCATCACTGGTCTTCTTCTCTGGATCATCTTGTCATCTGCATCTTCAAGTCATCTTCGTCTTCAAGTCATCTTCATCTTCAAGTCATCTTCATCTTTGGATCTGGATCATCGTCACTGGATTTGGATCATCCCTCGATCTGGATCATTTCTGGAGCATCATTTCTGGATCTGGATCTTCCCTCGATCTGGATCATCTCTGCTGGATCATCAACACTGAATCTTAATAGGTGCTATCTCATGATTCTTCTCGTCACAGGAAGTTCTATAGAGACAGCCATTTTTTATGCTGGTTGTAGGCCTAGCCTCCATGTAGGTCTTCTTCAGCGCTTATATCTGACCCCAAGTCAGAATGGCCCACCCAACACTTATATCTGATCATGTAGGAACCAATCCTATAATCATATAAAAAAGGCATGCCCAACACTCACATCTGACCATGTGGGAACCAATCCCACAACCCTGTCAGAAAGGCCCAGGACTCACATTTGACACATGCGAGGAACCAATCCAACATACATGTTCAAAAAGGCTCAGCACTTATATTTGACACATGCGAGGAACCAATCCAACATACATGTTCAAGGCTCTGCACTTACATCCGACACATGCAAGGAACCAATCCAACGTGCATGTTTGAAAGGGCTCTGCACTTATATCTGACACATGTGAGGAACCAATCCAACATGCATGTTTAAAAGGGCTTTGCACTTACATCCGACACATGCGAGGAACCAATCCAACATGCATGTTTGAAATGGCTCTGCACTTACATCCGACACATGTGAGGAACCAATCCAAAACGCATGTTCGAAAGGGCTCTGCACTTACATCTGAAACATGTGAGGAACCAATCCAACATGCATGTTTGAAGGGGTGTGCACTCACATCTGATCAAGTAGGAACCAATCCTACAATCATATCAGAATGGCCCCCAATCCCAGACTGAGCTACCTGGTAACTGATCAGTTGCCTCCATTCCAAGAATGGAATTTAGTGCTTAATTCTGATCATGTAGGAACCAATCCTACAGTCACATCAGAATGTATCGGCACTCATATCTGACATGGGAGGAACAAATCCTCACCATGACAGAATGGCTCAGCCCTTACATCTGACCTACTTTTCAGAATGGCTCATGAATTCAACACTCATATCTTACATGGAAGGAACCAATCCTCTCACCATGACAGAATGGCTCATCCCTTACATCTGACCATGGAAGGAACCAATCCTCTCACCATGTCAGAATGGCTATGGGTCTCATCACTTCCCCTTGGAGGAAACCTCGATCTAGAGAACACCAAGCGTCTCCCGAAAGTACTTGAACTTCACCCTAGCCAATGGCTTCATCAATACATCAGCTATCTATTCCTCCGTCACAACATACTAGAGTTTCACTACTCCCCTTTGTACCATATCCCTGATATAGTAATACTTGATCTCGATATGCTTTGACTTGTCATGGAAAAATGGATTCTCTGACAACTTCACACAACTTTGGTTGTCACAATGTATACAAGTAACATCCATCTGGAGATCAAATAAATCAGACAGTAGCTTCCGCAGCCATACTGCCTCACAACTAGCTGAACAAGCTGTGACATACTCTGCTTTAGCTGTACTCAGTGCCACATAGGATTGCTTTCTGTTAAACCAAGAGATCACACCTAATCCCATACTAAAGCAACAACCTGAAGTGCTCTTCCTATCGATGGCACTACCTGCCCAATCTTATTCAACATAACCCTCTAGGTTAATCTTCTAATTCGCTTCGTACTTGAGCCCATAATCAATTGTACCCCTTAGGTACCTCAGAATATGCTTTGCAGCAATCAAGTGAACATGTCTCGAATCTGTTAAGAACTGGCTCAAGGTGTTCACAGTAAAGCAGATATCTGGTCTTGTGTTCATTAGGTAGATCAAGGAGCCAATCATCTGACGATACATCGTGGCATCAACCGTTTCAGATGAAGCATCACTCAATAGCTTTAGGTTTGATGCCATAGGTGTAGTCATAGCCTTGCAGTCCATCATGCCAAACCTCTTCAGGATCTATACTACATACTTCCCTTGTCTGAGGGAGATTCCATCTACATTCTGCCACACCTCCATGCCTAGAAAATAATGCATCATACCCAAGTCCTTCATTTTGAACTTGGCAGCAAGCTTTCTCTTCGTATCAGCAATCAACCCATCCATACCTGTTACAAACAAATCATCTACATACAATAGAATCATCACTGGGTTTCCATCTTCAACCTTGTAGTAAAGGTTGGAATCTTCTTTACTCTTGGTAAATCCCAAACTGGATAGAAAGCTGTCAATTCTGCTGTACCATGTCCTGGGTGCCAGTTTCAAACCGTACAGGGCTTTCTTCAGTCTACACACATGAGACTCTCTGTCATGTGTCTCAAAACTGAGTTGTTGTTCTACATACACTTCCTCTTCCATTATACCATTCAAGAAAGCAGTATTGACATCCATTTGGTGTATCTTCCATTTCATTATTGTAGCCAAAGCAAGTACCGATCTGATGGAAGTGTATTTGACTACAAGAGAAAAGGTTTCTTCATAATCTATTCCTTCCTTCTGTGAGAAGCCACGAGCCACGAATCTTGCCTTATATTTCTCTATGCCACCATCTGCAACATGCTTAATATTGTAGATCCACTTGGAAGTTACAACTGACTTCCCTTCTGGTCTTGGGACAACATCCCAAACATCATTCTTCATGATCGATTGATACTCTTCGATCATAGCATCCTTCCATTATTTCCATTCTGCCGCTTCTTCATAGTTGGAAGGTTCTTTATCGATAACATCACATAGTAAGGCTACATATCCGGAGTAGGATCTATTTCTCTTTCTTTCTCTGTGATTCTCTTCTGGAGCCCCATATATTTCCGTACCTTGGATAACTTCTCATACCCAAGCATGTTTCCTCTTGTGAGGATTCTTCTCCTGAGGTGGATCTATAGGTCTTTGTGGTTCTTCAAATTCTCGATCTTCTTCTTGAACTTCTTCATTCATGGTTGTATCATGAATTATGGGTTCTTCTGCTTCTTCAATATCTTCAGTAGGTCTCTTTCTGGATTTGTTGTAAGCCGTGTCTTCATCAAATGTTACATCCTTGTTGTTGTCGATCTTCTTGAACCCTGGGAAATATATTATGTAAGCCTTCGAGCTTTTAGAGTATCCCACAAATATACCCTTCTTTCCTGAAGGATCTAATTTTGTTCTTTTCTCTTTTGAAATGTGTATGTACACTGGACAGCTGAATATTCTGAGATGGCTGACTTCTGGTTTCTTGCCGGAGAAGACTTCTTCAGGAGTCTTGTTCTCGAGTACTCTGTGTGGAGTATGGTTCTATACATACACCATTGTTCTAGCAGCTTCTGCCCATAGATGCATGGGAAGATCCTGATCATGAAGCATTGCTCTTGCAGCTTCCATGATAGTTCAGTTCTTCCTTTGTGCAACCCCATTCTATTGTGGATTATAAGGAGTGGACAACTCCCTCTTAATCCCTAATTCTTTGCATAAATATTTGAATTCATTTGATGTGAATTCACCACCATTATCTAATTGAAAGGTCTTGATCTTCTTTCTATGTGGTTCTTGATCAAGGCTTTGAATTCCTTGAACTTGTTGAAAACTTCATCTTTGTTCTTCATGAAGTAAATCCATGTCTTCCTAGAAAATTCATCAATGAAAGTAACATAGTATACATACCCGCTTAGTGAACTTGATGACATTGGCCCGCATACATCGGAGTGGATGATTTCCAAGATTCCTTTTGTTTTTCTTTTGCTACTTGGAAATGTCTTCTTTGTGTTCTTTCCTTTCGCACATCCTTTGCAGACCCCTTCATGTTTTGCTTGGATTTCTGGAAGACCTTCAATAGCTTTGCTTGCAAGTGGTAGTGCTCTGTAATGCACATGTGCAAGCCTTCTGTGCCAAAGTTCATTTGGCTCTACTGTGTCATGGACCATAGCTTGTTTTGGATGGCCTTTTAGCTTGTATAAACCTCCTTCTTGTTCTCCAATCACTATTGCATCATCAATAGTCTTTCCTCTTGGCCACATTAGGACTTGACCATCTACAAATGCAACCCTCATGCCTTTTGCATCCAATGCTGATATGGATAGAATATTATTCTTCAGTCCTGGTACAAACAAGACATCCTTCATTTTTATAGACTTTCCGGAGTCTAGCTTGTAGGAGGATTCACCACTACCTTTTATGGGATATTGGTAGTCATCCCCAAGCTTCACCTTATGGGGTGAATTATGTTCGAATAGTTTCTCAAAGGATTCCTTGAAACTTGTCATGTGCTTGGAAGCCCCACTGTCAATAAGCCAATCTTTGCTTCCATGAGTGACAGTTCCCGTTGGAGCAGAGATCAGAACATATTCATCTTCACTTAAAGAGTCTTCACTTTCTTGTTTTACTCTCTTCCTTGGAGGATCATCATCCTTAGTAGTGTGAGCACAATGTCTTCTTTTAAAGTTCCTCTTCTTCTTGGATCCATTCTTATTCGTGGGACAATTTCTAGCAAAATGTCCTATTTCATTGCATGTATAACATCTGAGTTTAGATGAACCTTTCTGATGAGAATGCTTACCTTGGTGATGATGATTTTCCTTTCTTCCTTTCTTGGAGTGTACTGTGAGAGCTTGATATTCACTTCCCATCTTTTCTTCTCGAGCCTCTATTTGATCTTCTTCTTGTGAACATTCTTCCCACAGTCTACTGAACTTGACTAACTTCTTCCTAGCACATATTCCTTGGATGAAAGAATCCCATGACCTAGGGAGGCCATTCAAAGTTGTCATCACAATTTCTGTATTCTCCACTTCTTCATCTACAACTTCTAGTTGTCCTTTGATCTGGGAGACCCTTGTGAAGTATGACTGGATGGTCTCCTCATTCTGGATCTTGACATTCTTCAACTGGTTCCTTAGAGTCATCTTCCGATTGATGTTCTTCCCTTCAAATAGTTTGGTTAGGGCATCAAACATGGCTTTAGGTGTCTTGAGAGAAGACACCTGTGGAATGAGGTGATCTTTGATAGAATCTACAATGATCATCTTTTCCATAACCAACTTCTTCTTATGTAATGCCTTGGCCTCATCTCCCTCTGGGACTGGAATCTCCTCATGGATATAGGAGTCCAACTCATTTTCTTCCAGGACCAGGGAGATCCTATACTTCCAGGCTCAGAAGTTATTAGCTCCCTCAAGATTTTTATCAAGCTTGGTATGATGAGACATCTTAACTGAGAACCTCAAATGGAAATACAAAAGATTTAGATCTTACCAGGTCAAGATGTCAGATCTAGATTTTGGAGTTGATATCCTGCAGTGCTGGTTTAGGAGAAGATTAGGGTTTTGCTTTTCCAGAGTTCTGTCCAACCAAATACTTTGAATTTGATCCCTAAATTCGATTTTGGGGAGGATATAAATCCAGGCCTGAGCTCACTAAAAAATTCCACTTCTGTGAAAAGCCCTAATTTCTGGCAATAGTGTTAGGTCCAAAACTGAATCTCAAAATTGGGTTCTGCTTCAATAGAACGATGCACCCTAGGGAGGATAGTTATTCCAACCTACTTCTGCTGAAAATATGTGGAGAGAGATCCACAAAATAGGAATCCCTAGTTCCCGCAGCTGTACAGTGTCTTCTTCTCAGGTTAGCTCTGATACCATGTTAGATTTTTAACATTAAGCTAGCATATCATTAGGGTCTTTAACTGAGAGAACAACAAGCACAACAATTAAACACAAGAGACAATGACCACAGTGTTTTTCCTCGAGGAAACCATAAATGGAGAAAACCCTGCAACTTGCTCAGAGATAGAATTAGCACCAAAGTGAAACCCAAAAACAGTAAGATGATTTCCCGACAGCAGTAAGCTCTTTCTTCCTTGCCCCGGTGTCTTTCTCTCCCTCAGCTATGTGCTACAAATGAGTGTGTGATAAATAGAGAGGTCACCTCTCTATCTATACTAATTCCGGCATGACTAAAACCCTACTAGGGCCAACCTCTCGAAGAGAGTATAATAACCCTAGTGGCTTGAAAATGTGGGGACTTTAACCCTTAGACAATAGGAGGGTTACCCACAATGACTTGACATGACTTGTTTACATTATAGATCTTCCCGATAGGAACATCGGGGCATGACATGACATAAGTACATCCCAGAATAAACATCGGGTTACAATAGATAAGAAATACAAGTGAATACATTTCGAAGTTACAATTACATTAACATTTCCCACTAATCCCCGACTGTCAACAATTTGTGGAAGCAAAGAAAAAGGCATCAACAAAACCCCCCTCTGGCACCTAATGCAACACATCCCCAAAACGATGTCTTGCAACAACCCTTTTCCAACAAGGTGTTGTCACCTAATAACCATACCCTCACCCCAAAGGCGATGGTTCATTTCAAAAAAAAATCATGAACTCAATAGTCGTTAACCTTTAGACCCGAGCCAAAGGGTATAATAGTCCTAACACCTCAATAGTCGTAGAGGATGACCCTATCCCCTCAGAAGTCCCTTTGCATATTCCACATGCTAGCATGGAACAAATCCTAAGAATACCAAAGAAACCACTTCGACATACCCCTCATAACCCTCATATGAAAGCCTACCACAATTATAGTATTGTGGATGACTTAGTTGAGTCTCTAGCTGCCATGTCTACCTTATAGTGCTTCAATATTTTCTAACTCAATGCAAGGCATTATTGACTACACTTGGTGTTGTTGACCCTTCTAAATCATGCCTCATGGATTTTTTCCTTGAAAAAGGTGACCTGAGACTACTTTCCTCAGTTGCATTCCAAGTCCCAGTCACAATAAAAAACTTTCTGATTCATTGGTGCATCACCGATAAAGACACATCCTCTTGTTTTATGTCCTCTAATGTTTGGAAAAGATTGGGATCACCTAAGATAATCCCATCTTCCATCACCATCCGTGCCTATGATGGGAAACCATCACAATCAAGATAATTGTACTAAAATATACCCATAGATCTAAGGGGGGGGCGGAATGGTAATGGTCGATATTGAAGTAGTCGTTGTGTAAATTGAATACAATATCCTCTTAGGCCGTGGCTATATGTATTCCATGACGACGGTTTCCTCTTCGGTTTTTTGCATCATGATGTTTCCCTTTAATGGGAAGATAATCACCCTTGACCAGCTCAATTACTACGATCCTCATGCTAACACCAACCCTAAGAACGTCCTACCCATAGTAGGTGAAGTCAACCAATCTCCTTACATTGATGTTTTCTCGGGTGTGTGGAAATATTTTGTCCTCCAAGGGGCATATTCAGGGCCTTTATTTGAAATCCCCAACTTGATGGATGGTATCATGTGCACCATTTCACATCCCAGAATGAGTCTCCCAACACAAATACATCATCATCAATGATTCCCATAAGTCACGGAGAAGAATAAACATTGAGTTCCTTCCCCCCCCCCACATTTTCTAGCTACCATTCTTGTACCCTCCCACATGACTACAAGGAACATTGGTTATGGCTCAATTAACTCTCCTTGGGCTCACTTTGGGACTCCTATGTGGTACCTCACACCACCCTACCTAGAGATGACCTCGAAACCCATAACACACTATAAAATGGTGCCAATTAGATGGGATACTCGCTCAGGACCACACGCTGAGCCAATGGCACCTGTGACCAGTTCATCATTAGCTTCCACAAAAACTACCAATTGTTGTTCAGAACAATGCACCCTTGTAACCTAGGGTCTTTGGGGTTACCAACTTACTAAGACAATTGCAGACAATCAACTTATCTAGAAAATGAAATAGGAATAGGAAGAAGGATTGACTTACCCATTTTATGACAGTTGATCCAAGCTTGGTATTATCCTCTTTCAATCTCCTTCAAAGCTTCTAGGGCTCTCCCAATTCACCTGTAAAAGACAAATTCTTCCAGTAATATCTCATATATATATATATATTAATTGTTAGTGAAATGCATATTCATAATAAGATAATTGAAACCATTCATAATCCATCATACATGAGAAATAAACAATACACATATTGGAAGAATAACTTTCTTTATTCATAAACAAAGAATGGTGAGATTACAACCCAGCTTCGGAAACAAGGACTCCTCTTCGAACTGAGGACATTAAGTTCTGTTGCTCCAATAGGTCTTAAGGCATACCACCAGCATAACTTTGCTCTTCTAAGAATGATTGATTAGCCTTGTCCCATGCTCTCTATTTATACATGGGGAAATATAGAGGTTTCGAAGGTTAGGATGGTTGAGACATTGAGACAATTATGGATTAAGGCTCAATTGATCTCGACTAATCATGATTTATTATTTTTAACATTGGATTAAGGTACATGCGAGTATGTATATAGGAAATGCATGTGTGAAACGCTCCTTTCTCAAAGGAAACTCGTGTGTTCAATGTACACGTGGGTTGCAATGCAAATAGTCACGTATGGCGCACATGTTGCAATGAAAATAGTCATGTGTGCAACCCTAATCTCCAAATAAAAATGTATGAATCTGGTCAGGAGATTATGTATTATTAGTCATGCACATCTATATTGTTTTGGCTTACTTCAATCCTAACTATCCTTTTGTGTCCCGACATATTGGATGTCAATAATCAGATGAAGAAGTGTCATTTTGGTTGATAATAGACGCCCCCTAATGTGTGAGGTCAGAGGGAAGTGATGGCCAAAATACATTACAATCACTTAATCTTGGAGAAATCAAGTGTCCAAGGCAGCAGAGGAAGTACCTAAAACAAATACATACCAATGTCATATAAAAAATCATATCCGAGGATTCCATGTTCAATATAATGGAACACTGGATCCTTTACAATATTTGATTACATCATATGATACGAGTACAAGACCATGTATATTACAAAGGTGGATCGAAGCCACAATATACAATGATGAGTCTTCAAAATCTGGAAGCTGTGTAACTGATCATAACATAGTCTTACACAACTTAGGTTATACATGTGAACCTAAGGTCGTCATCAAAATCCAAAGGAACTAGTACAATCTCTACCATGTGAATAGGTGTGTTGAAGTTGAACATGGGAGAGACTCAACAGAATGTCACATAATGAATAAAACTGATAACTGAAGCAAAGGAGTTCACCAATAATGACAGTGAATCCCGAGGTACCATCGTCAAAGCTTTAGGTATTCATCTTTAGGAAGTATTGATGAGAAACCATACTGTGATGAGGAAGGCAATGGATCCTCCAACAGTTCAGAAGAGTGACTAGGAACTAGATACAGGAAGGTAGACACAAGTAATACTCAGATAAGATAATGATGGAATCGAGATAATAGTCAGATGAAGGGATAAATCCTTGAACAATGAGCACGACACAGAGATGACCCAAGGCAGCTTGTAACTTGTAGATAGAACAACTAGACTTATCTGTCATGTAGGAGATGTGATCAGATTCCCCAAGTATAAAGGACAAGTGGAGGAGTAAAGACTTGAAGTGATAGCTGAGCTAAAAGTGTAAACTGAAACATGAGTATCGAAAATTTTAGAGAGTGATATGTTCAAGGAGGACATGTTGCCATTGTTTATAACCCAAAGAGAGTACTTCTTCCTTATCTTTCCTGTTAAATTTTAACGAGTCTAGGAAAGGAAACTCATATCTCTCTTCATTTTCGACAAGCTTGAAGAGGGGAGAGAATAATGCTTGATAAAGTCACCGATTCGTGGATTGTACGAGCCTGAACTAGTACATTCTCATTGGTGTTTTCATATTTAGAGAGTCTAAAAACTCCGAAGAAGAATCCATGGGGGTGCTTTTTTCATCCAATTTAGTCTCATGAGGCTGGAAAAGTATAAAACACACCACAAAAGAACTCTCTTAGCTTCCGAAGAAGTAAGGCACACATTTTTCGTACTTAGTCAGGAAGGTTCGAAAAAGGTTTAATCACCACCTACCCAACGCCCCTTCAAAAGCAGCATATAGCCTGATTTTTATGAGTGTGAAGGAAGGCAAGATCACTCGGAAATATCCATTTGGTTACGAGAAATGGGTCTTACAATAGTAAACTCGATGCTTTGTTCTTTTGGGTTTAACAAGCATGACAAAGACATAAAGTACACTCTGAATCTTTTTCATGTTTAGGTACAGAGTACAAAAAAGAGAAAACTAAGCTCATACTAGGCGCTCCTTTTCCATAAGTTTAGTCCCTCAGTTCCGGAAAAGAGATAAACCTATGCCTGACAACACTCTTCTTAGTTTCGAAGAAAAGAGAGTGTTCCTTTTTCGTATTATTCCACATGGTTCGAAAAAACGATAACCTACCACCAATGTGGATGCCCATTCACATATTTTTAACGAGCATGAATGGACAAGTTTACTCGACAGTCAAGTCTATTTTGAGGAGTTAGACCCGGGCCTAAAGAAACTCAATAAGGATGGAGAGCCTTATAAAAAGGGATAGCTTTTAAAAAGAGACCAAAATGAGGCTCAATTTGGCGTGAAAAATAACTAAGAAGGTTCCTCTAAACCTATGACAGATGCAACATGAGTACCAAAAGACAACAAAGTGTTCTAAAATAGGGTACTCATGGAAGGGAGGCTTTATCCACGGAAGAACAATGATGTAGATGAGGTAAAAATGGTTAAACACCATAGTCCATGGTCAAAGAAGTCATCCTAGGGTTAAGAGCAGATAAGGCATAGATGCATAATGACATATGAAAAGCCCATATCCTACCCTATATGAGCGGATAACAACTTTTAAAAGACTTCGAACTTGTTGCATTAGGAAAAAAGGACATGGTATTAGTTCAATTATAAAATTAATTTTCAAATTATAGGTTAAGAACCCAAAAATTGAAAATTTTCCTATATATAGTTCAAAAATAGAATTAAAACATACCATTTCATGTTTTTACCCAATTTAGCAATATTTTACCTATGACTTGGATTGCTCAACACGGACAAACCAGTTGACAATTTCAAATTCCGCAAGTGTCAGGTTAGCTAGATTTCTCCTTTCTTGCATTCCAACTGTTTTAATTTTCATTTTCATGCAAATTTTCATGTTTTGGGCCTGCCCTAGGGATGTTGTGTGGTACATGCGGGTAGGTGACTTATACAGTCGCGTACATGTGTTGTATACGTGACCTGCCTGAAGGCAACTCGTGTGTGACACATGACCTATCTAAAAGACAGTCGTGTGTACTACGTAACATAGGAATTTTTAAAAAATGACCAAAACTAAAAGAATTTGATAGATTCTAATGTTTAATAATGGCCACATGGGTAGGTTCAACCATGGTTTTGGAATGGAGGGAGCGAGAACATGAGGATATGGACTGCGACGCCCCCATTTTTAATGCATTACAACAATGCATGTTACTAAAGTTCTTTTAACCTTCTCCAATGCGGGCCAATGTCCGCTTGCTTGAACATTTGATTAGCTATTGGGATCATGACCTCATAACTTTTGATTTTCAAGGTGAGATCTTGGAGATAGCTTTAGAAGAAATTTATTTCATCATGGGGTTGTCTCGCAGGGGAATTCCTGTCAACCTCGAAGGTACTGCAAAGGAAAGTGACCCCATGAGTGTCCAAGATTATGGGAGTTAGAAGAAGGGATAATGCATCCCAATTGCTCATATTTCCAACTTCCCACTACAGGTAGTGGTAAGTACAATAGTACGGGTTGCAGGATCTTCGTCATTATATCTCGCCACTCAGACACAAATGAGGGTGGCAATGGAGTGTTTACAGGGTACTGTGTTTGATTGGTTCTCCGGTGTAATCCCAATTATGAAGAAACAATTCTCTGATTGTAAGAGAGGACGCCACAAGAATTTTGGGTATTAAAGTATATTAGTGGCATTATTCTTTGAGAGAGTTCCCAGAATCATCCCTATGGTACCACTTCCATCTTTCTCTCCTCACCAACCTAGGTTGACCAGGTGGGGAGAAGTCTTCCTTCACCAAGGAGGCGGAGGATCATTCCATGGTGTACACGATGATGACTTCTATGTGTGGTGGGGATGACAGTTACTAACATTTGAGTAGTTTCCTTATACAGGTTTAGACTTTCAAGGAGACAATGATCTCGTCTTCCTGCCAAGAGGAATGTTAGGAGAGCTAGGTATTTTTCTTTTTTTCTTTTTTAAATTTTTATGAATTTTGTCATAAAATTATATACATATGTATAAGAGTTTTTAATCCATTTAATGTTTAAAATGCAGATGTTGAACCTATTCACCCGGATGGGCATCCGAGGATGTATGTACGACATGTAGCAGGTGGAGACCAGGGTTTGATGAGGGTACTCAAGGGAAAACTGGCTAGGATGACCCAAAGAGTTTCGACTATATGGATTGAGCATATTGCTGCTATCATGCAAGAATTTGTTGTAGGGATTCCACCTACCTGGATACGCCTCATGAGGAGGGTAGCTAAGGCTGTTATAGTGTATATAGAAGTTGAAGGGGCTGCTACAGCTGAAGAAGCTGATGATGATGATGCTGCTGGTGATGTAGGTGATAAGGCCTAGATCTATAGGCNTATATTCTTGGTTATTTACATGTGTTCCAAATGTATCTGTTGTGTATATTTTACAAAATGTGTGTTAAGTGCCAATCTAGAATATAGTTCACATATGTATCAGTTAATGTATTTTCAATACGTGAAATGTGATTAAATAAAATATAATCGAAATTTATTTCAAGTAATCTAACCTACAAAAACTTACGTAACAAGGTAGGGTTTCGCACCTGATAAGCTCCATTGAGCTGGAAAAATACCAGTTGAGAGTCAAGTCTGACTTCCAACTAGGTGATACCATGCGACAATGCATCCCATAATAACTCAATAACAACCTTGTACTCGGCCACATTATTGGTAGCAGTGCCTAGACAAGCACCTCCAAAGGAAACTAGCTGTCCTGAGGGTGAATAGACGACCCATGCGACTGAAGTCAGGTTGCAAGTATGACAACTAGTGCCATACGCAAACCCTATGAACCACTCAACTGGCATCTGTGACAATCATCAGATGATATAAGAACACTAAGTAGATAACTATTGTACATAAAATTATATACAAGAAAAATACAAGAAAAAAACACTAAGCCTAGGCATAGTACTTCTTCAAGTAGAGCCCATTTCTAGGCTCAAGAAGCTTATTTCCATCAAAATCAGTTAACTCATATGCCCATTTTTTCAAGACCTTCGACATAATGTAGGGTCCTAACTACATGGACTTGAACTTTCCTGCCCCCAGGGATTCTTTGTCCTAATCCAATAGCAAGACAAGCTCCCCCTTAGAGAAAATTCTAGGCTTGAACGATTTATCATATTGGGTTTTAACCCTATTCTTATGAGTTTCGTTTGCCGTTAACGCATCTCTGCGTCGTTCATCTAGATGTTCCAATTGTAACAAACATTCTTCTAATTTAGTCGTGTCTAAGAGTACATGAATACCAATTTTAAGTGATGGAATTTCACATCCAACCGGAGTGACTGCTTGTTGTGCCGCAAAAACACCACATTTTATTAATCTTTTACATACCATTTGTCACCTTATTCCTATCTTATCCTTCCATAAAACCATTAATATTCACCACTTTCATAATAAATATGGGTTTATATTACCATTTTCTAAATCATTTATTTTTGAGTATTTTGAGTGAATTTGTGGTTAATTATTGAGAAAAATAACATATTTTCATTATACTTTAAATTTGGGTGATTTTGGTGATGCTTACAGGTGTATTTGAAGAATTTAACAAGGTCAAAAGTGACCACCTAGCCTCAGATTCGAATTTCATCTTCTAGATGTGAGCTAACTTCAAGGAGAAGATCATGGAGATGTGGATAGAATATCTCATCCAATATTTGTTGAGAATTTTGAGGGATGAGTTGTAGATTTGTTGAGACTTTTGAGGGATGAGTTGTAGATTTGTTGAGGATTTTTTTGAAAAAGTTGAGAGAATAGTGGGTCTGTAATTATGATTAGTTATCTTGAATTCATGTATAAATAGGAGGGCTCTCTCCTCATTTTAGTTAGAGGCCTCTCTAGTGGTTTGGAAATAGAGAATAGTTCAAAGTTAGTTATAGAATAGATTTTGATGGTTATGTAATGAAGATGATGCTTTGATGCACATCCTTTGATTCTCTTCTGTTAATATAGATTTTTAGTTATTTCTTTCTTATGCATTTTTAGTATTGATTTTATGTGAGCTCACCAGTTATTGTTAATTGTTTTATATTAGTTTATTTCATGCAATTTCAGTTTTTCTTTACCAAGTTAATTTATTCAATTTCTTGTTTTCTGCAATTAGATTTATTCTTATGTCATTTCATGTTTTCATAACTTAGATTCAATTTCAGTTATAGATTAAGTTCAGCGACACTCTGCCCCTGCATATATTTTGTATGTACCTCACAAGTCTACGCTCTCTCCGGGTTGACAATTAAATCGTTGGATATCTATGTTATAATCTGTTTAATGTTTTTACCCAACATTTTGGCGCCGTTGCCGGGGAGGTGCTAAAAGGGATCAAAGTTTAGATAGGTAGATAGTTCATTTTTTTATATAAAAAGGGGGAGGGGAAACAGTAAGATGCAAGGATGACTTCACTACAGAAATTTTGTGGTGTGACAGCCAGACACATCCACTTTGGTGGGTCGCCCTAAAGCCTTGATTGTTTTTTTGCAAAGTATTTACTTTTCTGCAAGTAAGTGTTTTCTTTTTCTGTAATTACAGGTTTGTTTTAATGCAAATTTCCCTTCTCATTTTCAATTTGGATTGCTTTCATTTTTTGGCGCCTTTATTTTATACTAACTTATTTTTTTTGTACATGTTCATTTTTGTTTCATACATATTTTTGTGCACCTTTTATTCTTGTTTTGCACTTACTAACCCGTTTCGTACTGTTTTCTTTTGCATTTGTCATGTACTTATTTTTCATTCTTTTAAGTATTTGATTTGATGAGCGTAAGTTTGGATTTGGAATTACTCACTGAGATCCTTGCAAAAGATGGGATCTCCTCTTCCCAAGTAGAGGAGATCTTGACCACAATTAAAAATGCAACCACTCCTCCAGAAGCAAAGGAAGAGTTAACATTTGAAGAGTTCTATACATCTGATACGGAACAATTAGGCGAGAAGGAAAATGAGGAGAATGAAGAAGGAATCTCGGGTGACCATCATGCAAATGAGAGCTGCATCGAACATCGGTTCCAAGTAAGTATTAGGTTAGATCAATTTTGTTTTTGTTTTTGTTCTATTAATTTACATTTGCAATCCCTAATTTCTCATACTTTTGAATGTATTAGATTTTGTTTTATAAAATCGTATGTAAATATTCTTTTACTGCTTTTAGATGCATGCTTCCACTGGAAATTTCACTATACCTAAATAATTGTAAATTTTAATTAAAGTAAATGAGGTAGGCTTTGGTTTTATTTCCAGTTTAAAATTATCATGCTTTGATTGATTGTAATGTTTCTATTTGTTGAAATTTTTTATTTCTAATAGTCATAAGTGTTTTTATTTTTATTTTTGTTAGAAATTAAAAAAATAGTGTTTATATTTTAAATCTAAAATTTATGAAATTTTTTATCTCTTTCCATTTTTTATTTAATCATAATAGGAATAAGAATAGATTAGGTTTTTTTCTAAATCTATGAATCAATAGAGAATAAAAAATAATAAACAAACAAATAAATATATACTAGTTTTTTTTATTTTTCTATATAGTTTTTTTATGCGTTTTTTGATGATTTTAGTTTTTTTTTAAATGAAATTTAAATTTAAAATAAAATCAAAATTTTACCCTTTAATTTTATTAGGAATGATTTTTTTTTTTTAGTTTTACATGTAGGAATACTTTAAAGTAAGATTAATTTAAAAAAAATTATATATAAATTTTTAAAATCTGATTAAAATCTCACCCTCTGATCAACACCTATTTTTTGGTTAGAAATAGAAATCCATTTTATATCTAGAAATGCTTAAAAAACAAAAATTTAGAAAGAATATAGAAAAATTAAAATTAAAACTAAATATCATGTTTCTGTGTCAGGTTTTTAGTTTTTATCAAAACCTGCAATTACAAACATTCAAAGTTAGTATATATATAAAATAAAAAGAAATGAAAATTTTTTTCAGAAAGAAAAAAGCCTATCCTTGGTATTCATTAAAGAATCAAATGGCATCTGATGTGCCATCGCAAAGCATGGGTTACAATCAAGAAGGTGGATAAAAAAGTAACATGCTTTTGATACTTCAAGAACGAGTCACAACTCAATAGAGCTATATGGGGGGAGGACAAGTACATTTCCGACAAATACAGAGTTCCCATCAGTAAAAACTGTCACTATAAACCATATCTACTGTGAACAAAAGAGTGCAGAGCTGCAGTCTAAAAGAGCTCGCTCCAAAACAATAAAAAAGGGTGCAAGAAAAAAAGGAGTACATGCTCCAGCACCGGTCTCAAATGATCATGAAACTATCATGAGAGGCCAAAAGACCTTCAATAAATTCAGAGTAACTACCTGATCCCAAAGCCAAAGAAGAGCTTTTTTAGAAAGGAAATCTTCTAACTGATTGTATTCACGATAGATATGGTAGAAAGACAGCTCTAGAAAACAAGAGCAGAGCTTTCTAGTGTCCCTACACCAGTGTTGGAGTTCAGGTGGAGCAAGGGTAGCAGTACCCTTTGCCCAATTAATAATGACTTTAGAGTCACCAAATATCTTGAGTGTGGGTATCCCCATCATTTGGGCTGTATGCAGAAGGGCCCAAAGCCCAATCAGTTCTGCTTTAGTGTTGGTGCAAAATCCCGCCCCCAATGCAAACTTGAAGGAATGTGACTCATTTAAGAACAAACAGAAGCCAACACCTCCAAATTTTTTTGTAGATGCCCCATCAAAAAATCCACAGGGATAGACAAGTACAGGGCCCAAACCCAAGGCTCTTGATTTTTTTACCTTAATTATAGGAGGACAATACATCTGTGTGGAGTATGCAATCTGTTGGATTAAGATTATGATAGGCACTTTTTTCCCTTAAAAATAAAGATGTTTCTTGCTTTCCATATAGTCCACATGGTGAGAAAAGGGAGATAGAAGTAAGCTGAGTGCTTTGAAAAGCTGACAGTCCACTTTTCTAGAAATGAGCAGAGATTATCAGACTGGAAGGAAGGTGTGATATGGTGCTGTTCGTTTAGGATAGAGAGTACATTCTTCCAAATAGAGAAATGAAAAAATAGATGCTGAACACTATCTTCATCCTTGCTGCAAAGTGCACAGATACCAGGCCCAGTCCAACCTCTCTTCTGGAGATTATCCCATGTAAGTAACTTGTTCATCAAAGCTAGCCAAATAAAACAACAAATTTTCCTGGGAAGAGTGCCAAACCAAATAAGTGTAAGTAATCTGCTACCAGCCGAGGGTGATGATGAAAGGACAATGCTTTCATAAACTAGTTTTGCAGATACAGATCCATCGAACTTGTTATATGCCCGAATCTGAGAATCAGACTATGAATTGAGGTGAATACCACCAAATTCCAAACTTCTCGTGAAGGTGTCCCAAGCAATTTTCCAATCCCCAACAACGCATAGATCCTCGGCCGTGTACCAATACTAGTGTAATCCCAGAAGGTATTACGTGCCTGAGAGAGTGTGGTAATATCCATATCCTCTAAGAACTCTCGAAACCCTCCAGGCATTGAGTGTGAGTTGGATGCACCAATAATATGATCAATGCCTATAAGAACATAATTACCATTCCCCACTTTCCAGGCAAGGCTTCTACCAAGCCAAGGGAGGGTTAGCAGGAACCCCTTCCAAATAACTGATACTCCATGAAAGTTGAAATTCTTACCTCTGAGCCAAGCCACTATCGAGAGCTTCTTTAAGTATTAGCTGATTAGAAATTGATGCCATAACCCATAATTCTGTAGAACCATCCAAAGATTTTTTAATCTAATTGCAATGCTGAACCAATACAAATTATTAATGCCCCATCCCCCATTCTCTTTCATCCAGGAGATGTGCTTCCAATTGGATGGATGATACCTATGTTTGTTTCCTATAGAGCTCCATAAAAAGGCAAATGTTGACTTCTGAGTTTATTCAATACAGAAATAGGAATGGGAGCAGGGCCCAACCAATAGATCGGGATACTAGACAACACTGCTTGTACGAGGATCAGACGGCCACCTAGCGAGAGAAGCTTATGTGCCCAATGAAAGATTCAGTTTTCAAATTTCTAAATCAGCTAATTCCAATCACTGACCTTATACCCCAAAGGCTTGAGATAATAGCCAAGATACTTAAAACCAGTGATGATAGGCTCCATTTTATAGGGCAATGCCTGAGCAATGTCAGTGCGGATATCAACATCCACATTGTTGTAGAGAAAGCATGATTTGTCCAAACTAATGCACATCCTCGAAGCCTTACAGAAAGTACTTAAAATAACATCAAAAGCCATCCACTCAGATAAGGTGCCAGTGCCCAGCAAGATCACATCATCCACAGAGAGGAGATGTGTAAGGGCAAGAGTAGAAGAGATCTTAATACCTTTAATGAGACCATGATCCCTTGCATCAACAATCAAGAGGTTGAGCCCTTCAATAACAAGTATGAAGAGCAAGGGTGATAAGGGGAAGCCCTGTCTGATACCTCTAGAGGCAACAAAGAACTTCGAGGGAGTACCATTGATAAGAACTGCAAAATTAGTTGAAGTAAGGCATCCCATTATCCAGTTTACAGCCAGGAGAGGTACCCCAATCTGGATCAGAATGAGTCGAATGAAGGACCATTTTACTCGATCAAATTCCTTCACCAAGTCCAATTTGAGGATGAGAGCACAAGAATTCTTGGTTTTCATAGTGTGGAGAGTCTCCTATACTATGCCAATAGGTTCAACAATCTGGCGATTTTTTAGAAAACCATATTGTTCTTTGGATATATGGGAGTCCAAGAAAGGCTTAAGCCTCACAACAATAACATTCGAAATCAATTTGTATAACAGATTGCACAAGGAGATATGCCTAAAATCTGCGAAGGTTAAAGGCTTCTCCTTTTTAGGGATTAATGCAAGGAAGGTAGAGTTCAGTGAGGGAGGAATACAGCCCGAAACCCTAGCACAATCCACTGCAGACAGTAATTCATCACCCAAAAATTCAAAGAAGTGTAGATAAAATTCGATAGGCTAGCCATCAGGGCCGAGGCTCCTATATTTTTTGAAAGAGTGTAAGGCACTTTCAACTTCAGACAGTGTAACAGGTTGTATGAGACAAGGAGCATCCACATGAGAGATCATATTGGGGTAAAGTAAGACAACCTTAAGTTGTTCCAGCAAGCAGGTCTGATTGTCATCTCTGTAAATATTAGCAAAATGACTCTGTCCTAGCTCCTTTAAAGCAGTCTCATCCTCAATGCTGTGTTCCTCATAATCCATAAGGGACCAAATAGAATTTTGATTCCTTCTTTCAGATGCCAGTGCATGGAAATACTTGGTGTTTGAATCACCGTATATAGTGCCCACTTAGCACGACTTTTAAGCTGCCAAGTCAGAAGGAAGTGTTCCAACAAATTCTTTTTTTTGTTCTGAGCTGAGACAGGGACAATTGTTCCTCATGGGAGATAATACCAAAGGAGGAGCAAGAGATTAGGGTACTGATATCCTTATCCAACCTGTGAGACTCGGACTCCAAAATAGTGCCTTTTTCCTTGATCCAATCCTTTACATCCTTCTTAAGGGATCGAAGTTTATGGGTAAGGAGATACAAATCAGAACCAGAAGAAGGAGGAGTCAGTCTAGGCCATCTCTTAGAGACCCAGGAGATGAAATCCGGGTCAATAAGCCAAGATCTGTTGAATTTAAATGGGTAATTACAGGACCCCAACGATTTATTCTACTCAAATAAAATAGGGTAGTGATCAGAAATATCGGTATGGTGAGTCCACACACGGTGAACCATGAGGGAGGGGATCAAAGAAGAGGCTATTAAGAAGCAGTCTAAGATTTTGCTAATCCCTTCATCACCTACCCTACTATTCCTCCAGGTGGGACCAGCGCTGGGAGGGGCAATATATATAAGTCCCACAGAATAAAAAAGGAGTTTGAAATGTGAAGTAAGTGGGTCTAAGACAACCCGCTTCCCCCAGGTCTCAGAAGCTCTCATGGTTAAGTTAAGGTCCCCACCCAAAATTAGGTTGGAAGAATTAAGAAATCCCCCCTGAGTACCTTCTCCCAGAAAATATCCCTATCCCTGTAAGGGCCATAATAGTTGAGAATGTCTAAGGGGGCATTCATACCACGAAAATTGGCCTTAACAAGGATACCAACAATTGTCTCAAAAGCACGACATCTAACCCTATGAGGGTTCCAGGCTGTCAATAACCCACCCAAGAGGCAAGATGCGCTGATGGCGCAAAATTCCCAGTTGGGTAAGAGCTTAGAGAAAGAATGAAGAGCAAGATAGGTGCTGCACATGGTCTCCTGTAGGAGTATCATGTCTAGACGAATCGAAAAGAAAAGTGAATGGAGGCTATATATATATATATATATATTAAAACAACCCCATTCCTGAAATATTAATATAAATATTAAAAAGAAAAAGAATTTTTTTTTTTAAATAAATAAAATAGAGCCTTACAGCCTTCCATCCAAAACCTGCAAACGCAGAGCTTTTCAGCCATTCACCGGTAAGATGCAAATGCCCAACCTTACAACCTTCCATCCTAAACCTACAAATGCAGAGCCTTTCAGTATTCCATGCATAGCCTCCAAACAACCTTCCATGCAACCTGCAAACATAAAATCTTAAAAATATGTAAAAAAATATTGAACGAGTGAGAAACTATCCACAGATTAGAATGGCTAGCCCAGCCTGTGATAAATCTTAAGACTATTAGATGATAAAGGAAATTCATGATTATCTTAGGCTAAAATAGGCGCATATTGTGCCTATCTGTTTCACCCAGATCTGTTCTGGACATATTGGTGATTTCAACGGCCAAGTCATCAATATTTTAGTTGAATGCATAACACCACACCGATTAGACTTATCCTTTACGGTGGTTTTGGTTACTGTCGATCCCAAATATAAATTCCACAATAAATAAACACCTACCTAAACCGTAACTCCCCCAAACGTGTGCAGTAATCATGATTTCACTTCATTTTAATAGATCTTGGATGATTTCACGCCATATTCAGATTGCCAGAATAACCAACAGAATTAGGTGTATTAATGGAGAATGAGCCACAAACCCGATATAATTGATGAATACAGTAACAAAACTCAACTAACTTGCCGGAATGGCCGTTGATTCACCAACATTTTGTTTCGAAATCCTCTGATTCAGCGCTGGATAGATCCTTCTTCCCAAACAGAACGTCATCTACACTACTATTGTTTGGATTTTGTTCGACAGCTATAAAGAGTTGTGTATATCTAATTTTAAATTATATTATTCTATCTGTCATTTACAGGACAACTCCAATTTTATTTTATTTATTTATTTTTAACTGTACAACCCTAGGCTCAGACATAGATTAGTTCATCAAGAATTGCATTAAAAAAATCAAAGAAAGAAAAATGATTAGAGACGTAGACAAAAATGTTAGTAAAATTCAATCATTGGATTGAGATGGTGATAATTTCTCCATTGATCTTCATTTTCGTGGTGTGAGTTTTCTTTATTTCTTCAAATCTGAGTTTTCTAAAGGAATTTTTGCAGAGGTTTCAGTGTTTATTTGTGAAGGGTACACCTTATCTTCCTTGCTGCCACTGAAGGAGGGGTGCACCATTTGACTACAATCTTCCCTGGGAGAGGGCGCATCACTAGAGGGAGTTCCAAGCATAAAACCCATTCAAATCATGGCCATAAAGAAGTCACATTCTTAGGAATCACTGTCAAAAGTGTGGTAAACAAAGACTGGGTTGTATGGTTAAATAGTGTGGAGAAGGGCGTTTCCTTTCAACGGAAATATCTTTGTCTCTCCTCCATTTTGCTACAGCACACCTTCAAGCTAATCGTGGACTCCTATACATCTTCTCCATGGTGGTTGGGCGCTAGCTGGGAGTAACTAAGTCTGATATTTATTCATTAGAAGCACATACACCCAAGTTGTGGAAGGAAGTAGCTTGTGCCTCGTGCTAAATTCACTTCTGCTATTATTTCCCGATGGCATGATTCACTTAAAGCGCTATTAGTGTAGGGTTCTACGGCAATATTGGAGACCAACTAAGTCATAGTAAGCTACAGGAAAACACATAGTAAGTTCAGAGATTTATATGATTGAAGACTATAAGCTGAAGCAAGCATTTGGGTTACCACTAAGAGGTCGTGGATCTTCTCTATGGTGGTAAGAATTTGTGGGAACCATTCTAAGTACATTGTGGAGTTAATAACGACCAATACCATGTTGGAAAAATGTAATTACTCGCAGATCCGTACCTGACTCTCAGCCGACTTTGTCAGAGTCTGTACCAGTCAAGAACTTGTCGGTCAGTCTGACAAGAGGGAAGAGTCCACGATTCGGCAATGTAAACCAGTCGAATTTATTTCTGAAGCTAAGTTGTTAGGTAGATAGTTATTACAGTTTTTAATGGTGAGTCAGTCAACCCATGTAGAAGGAATCTTTAGGTTGCCTATAAATAGAAGAAGCAAATTGTAAATTAGTTTAGAGAGACAAGAGACACATGAGACACAATAGAGAGACAAAGGAACTCAAGGTGAGAAAGAGAAGTTGAAGCTCAAGCTTCTGTGTAAGAGATTCAGTCGAAGAGCCGAAGCTCAGTCGGTGAGCCGACAAGTCTGGACTGACAAGTCTAAGCCGACAAGTTTGGACCGACAAGTTTGTAATACTTTGTTATTTCCGCATAGTTAAATATATGAAATAGTTTATGGTTGAATGCATATGGTTATTTGGCTGCACAATATTTCCATATTTACTTGTGTAAATGTCTTTTACCATTACAGTTGAGTGAAAGAACAAGAACCCATAAATTTCTCACTGCGTGAAAGTTCCAGGGTTTTATGGCACATTGGTCAACTCAAGTCTTCCTACATATTTGGGCATATGTTTTATAAGTTATTTGGATTTGTTAATGTGTCTATTTTACTTCATCTTACTCACAGGTGAAAAGCATTTGTAATTTCTTAAGTCTCTTAGACTAAGAAAAATACTCTGTAGATTTCGACCAAAGTGAGCCGACTTGAAAGGTCGGTTGAGTAAGCCGACTTGAGAGGTCGAAGAGGTCAGCCGACTTGAGAGGTCAAAGAGGTCAACCGACTTGAGAATTCGAAGAGGTCAGCCGACTTGAGTGGTCGAAAATGTGAGTCGACTTGGAGGTCGAAGTCAGCCGACTTCGAAGTGACAAGTAAGTCAAAGTAAATCATTCGGGTAGAAAGTCCGACCAAAGTTGATAGACTTGTCTAGTCGGGAGATAGACAAGTTTCACATGACAATTGAAAAAGAAAAAGAGGTTAGCGTGAAAAAGTGAAAAATAAATTTTAATATTAATAGAGCCATAAACTCAAATTTAGTCGGCTTGGTTTTGGCTAACACACCAGTCATCTACAGTTCTTTCTCACCAGCTTTGCACAGGGTTATCTCATGGATTGCTGGAACCATGTATTGTTTTTAAAAATCATTCTCATAATCTTAATCACTATTGAATTCATGTGGTTTCAGAGTTTCCAATCCAAAGACTTTCTCGTGTACAGTTGTTGTTTTTATAAATTACAGATTATAATTTTTGAGCGCAAAGAAAGAAATTTCAAGATATTTCTACCAGATATCTTCACAAGTTAAAAAGGTTACTGGTTAGATAAGAACACGGTCACGCTGTGGAAGACATGTTGAAAAAAAACAAGCTGAGTTAACAGCAACACGGAGGGAGAGGAAGCACGAGTGCAAAGGAGAAAACTGCAAATAACCTCAGAGAAAGCGTATTCATGGTATGCTAAGCTCTACAAAATGATGGAATAGCTCGCCCATTAAAACTCCACAATAAAAACAGTATACGGGTCAGGTGCCAAACTTTCTTTTTTAGTTAAGAGCCTTTAACTTTACACAGTCCATTTAGACATGCGAATTCAATGGCAATGACTACATAGTATTAACGTCTAAAATATTGCTCTATTTTACATTCATCAAATAGTTGTTTTTCATATTATACATAACATTAACGTTTTGTCCATGTATGTGATATGGCATATACTCAGATGATAATAAAAATAAACCATAATTAATCGACATATACAATTTGTTTTTATGTATTTCAATATTCTTGAATTCCTGTTAAATTTGAGAGCATGGAACCCTAATCTTTATGGCAAACTGGAAATCAAACCCCTTTTAATTCAGGCAGGCCATAAGACTATGTTTCGTGTTCTCGGCGATCCTGGGCACATGAAATCCTCAATGTTGGCTCAAACATTGAGTCCACACGGCGTGTTGCCAATTCCATTTCCGTTCTTTGAAAAATAGATCAAATGAGACCCTTTACCTACATTTAAGAGCTCTAGTTAAAAACTATAGGGGTGTGTCTATTATTATAAACAAATCTAGTTTATGTAAATCAATACATCTTATTTATTAGATGCTTAGATTCTAAAAAGTGGTCTTGTACTTTATATGACTGGAATCAGAGGTAATATAAATGAAACATACTATCCACTTTAATGGTAAGCTATCACCTGAATATAGGAGTTCACAATTCCTAGAATGAAATACACTATCATCCATTATTCCAGGTTGTTGAATTATGGGCACATCATTCACAAGTTTTAAATGAAACTTTAGATAAACCTTTTTCAAAAAGCAATTATTTGATTGTAACAATATCACTTTGAAATATTATAATCTTAAAAAGATTTTTAATCTTAAATTAAAGTTTATTTTTAAATTGTGTAAATGACATAAGTTATATTAATAATTGCAAGGTTTTTTAAGAATGTAAAAAAATAATTTTTAAAATGAATATATATATAAAATCATACAAAATAATAAAATGAAAATCAAATAATTTGTCAAAAATATTGTTGGTTTATTTTGGTTTATATTGTCTTGGCATCATTGTAAAAGCAAATAAACAATATATATATTAAACTTAATATAATAAATAAAAACATTTGTTTTTATAAACAACATAAAATTATAATTTTCTTTTGCTTGTTTTAAAATATGGTTTTTTTAGGCAAACAAAATAAAAATAAAAATATTTTATTTATTTTATTTTCATTTAAAAATATATATAAACTAAAAAAATAAAAATAAAAACAATATTAAAAAGGTTTGGTAAATAAAAACATTTATTTTATTATAACATAAAAAATTACAAAAACAATATATAAAAAACCATTAAGTAAATAAATAAAAATACAAAAATAATTCAACAATAATATTATTATTATAACAATATAAAATAAAAATAGTAAATATAAAAAGTAATATAAGCAAAACATAAAATATTAATAAATTAATATGTGTTTTTGAAATAGAAGGCTTAGCTGCTGTTGCAGCCAAGCCTTCTTCTTGATTTTTATTATTGCACAGTGGGACCTCGCACATCTTCCGTTTGGGGGTGGTAGGCCGATAGCCATTTGTTTGAAACTGTTAAACTTTTTATCATAGAAATCACTTGTTGCACACTCTTCTCTATTCTAAGATAGTATGTTTTTAGAGGGGTCAGCCACTAAAAGGGTCGACCCTCTCTCTCTCTGTCGCTCAAGCATTACATAAAGACACACTTATTTAAAAAAAAAGTATTAGTTAATAAATAAAATCATAAAATTTTAAATTTTAAAGGAACTTAGAATTGTTCAAAATTTTATGATTATTGTGCTAACTTGTTTTTCGCAAGTCACTCAGAAACAGGTTTCGACAAGAAGGGTTGCCACTTTAAGATATAAAAGCATTTTATTTAATTTCTTTGACTTGGTTTGTTAAGCACATATTTTTCTGTATTTTCAATGCTCTCATAACTTGGTTGCAAGAAAATGCTAACCTTTTGTAGATTTAAAGACAAACGAATGGCGTGCAGAATTGATTTCCAGAATCGTAGCATATTTTCAGAAAAAAATGTTCCATTGAAAGCTTGAAGGAGCTGAGTTTCCACTATGTATGTCATGACATTTGGTCCCACAAAGAAGCCTTTCAGAAATCAGTTACGCCATGTCATGATTACTTACCATTTTTCCTTCCAAGCTTATCCATCATCCATGTCAGAGTCTACTTTTTCACTACCTTATACATCATGGCTTCTTGCATGTCTACCTTTCTGAGTCGCACACGTTTTTCCTCATTTTTTAGTCTATCTTTTTCTTTCTGAATGAAACCATTAAACTTCCTTTCCATGACTACATTACTTTATTATCCCTTCCATAAAAACTGTTTGACCATGGGATTTTTCATCTATAGTCCTACCACTCATTATGTATAACTCATGTTGATTGATGTGGGATTCCTTAAGGCCCACCTTTCAACAAGCATTTCCCCATCCACCTCAGCACCTTATCTGGGATATAGACTAGAGCTCATTTTTAGTACCTTGAGGCTTGCATGCCTTAATTGCAAGTTCTCTTGCTGATAATCATGGGAATACATCAATGTCCCTTGATCGTTAGATCTTGTAAGTGGCTTGACATCAGTTCATCTATTTGTGCTTTGCACGATGTACTTAGGTACCTTGGCACTCATGGACATGAATGGTGATATTGCCTCGCATTGGTTAACGACATTCATTAATGGTTGGTAATCCAATGATTTCTTTCCATGTTCGACATCGACCCATTTATTCACATGGTAAGAATTGTACCATCGGGTTTTGTAGAAGATGAAGACTATATACTTTTTCATGAATCCATAAGCAGTTTTACAGTAGCATACTTCCATCCATATCAGAGTACCATAATTATACTTTCAGCTCTCATCTTTTACTTCATCCAGCAGCAACCAAATTCCTATTGCATAAATTCATCAACTTTTTGGGTAAGTGGAGGTATGTTGTTTTCTAATCTTTAATCATGTAATTCCTTAAATGCTAGAAAATGAATGAATTTGGGAAATTCCCTCACTACATTCCCTTTCTCCTTTTCATAAACCTAATACATCTTAAGCTTGGCCGGGGGGGGGGGAGGCGGGGGGGCTATTCATTACCACTTTATGTATTCATTATCTCATTTACCCTTAATCAACATGTCTTTCCCAAACTATGCTATATATATTAGTATGATTCATAATATGAAGAAAAGGCTTTCTAATATACATTGATGGTTTATCATTTCTAATGCATAAATCTTATGTATTGCAACAAAAATACAAGTAAAACAAACGAATGTTGTTAACACAAGAACCAACATTTGTTATACTTATGGTTGTCACACAAGAACCAACCATAAGGAAAATCGATGTTACTCATGCATTTCAAAATCATGAAATGGTTTATTGTTACATACCATCATCATGTAAAGCCCAGCTATAAAGACAAAAATTTTAAAGAGAATGCATGCATAGTTGCATGAGGACATACAAATAGTCAAATTGAGAGGTATGCTGAGTCGCAAAAACACCACATTTTATTCATCTTTTACATACCATTTGTCACCTTATTCCTATCTTATCTTTCCATAAAACCATTAATATTCACCACTTTCATAATAAATATGGGTTTATATTACCATTTTCTAAATCATTTATTTTTGAGTATTTTGAGTGAATTTGTGGTTAATTATTGAGAAAAATAACATATTTTCATTATACTTTAAAGTTTGGTGAGTTTGGTGATGCTTACAGATGAATTTGAAGACTTTAACAAGCTCAAAAGTGACCACCTAGCCTCAGATTCGAATTTCATCTTCTAGATGTGAGTTAACTTCAAGGAGAAGATCAGGGAGATGTGGAGAGAATATCTCATCCAATATTTGTTGAGAATTTTGAGGGATGAGTTGTAGATTTGTTGAGGATTTTAAGGGATAAGTTAGAGAATAGTGGATCTGTAATTATGATCAGTTATCTTGAATTCATATATAAATTCGAGGGCTCTCTCCTCATTTTGGTTAGAGGCCTCTCTAGTGGTTTGGAAATAGAGAAAAGTTCAGATTTAGTCATAGAATAGATTTTGATGGTTATGTAATGAAGATGATGCTTTGATGCACATACTTTGATTCTCTTTTGTTAATATAGATTTTCAATTATTTCTTTTTTATGCATTTTCAGTATTGCTTTTATGTGAGCTCACTAGTTATTGTTAATTGCTTTATACCAATTTATTTCATGCAATTTCAGTTCTTCTTTACCAAGTTAATTTATTCAATTTCCTATTTTATACAATTAGATTTATTCTTATGTCATTTCTTGTTTTCATAACTTAGATTCAATTTCAGTTATAGATTAAATTCAGTGACTCTCTGCCCCTGCATATATTTTGTATGTATCTCACAAGTCTACGCTTTCTCTAGGTTGACAATTAAATTGTTGGATATCTATGTTATAATCTGTTTAATGTTTTTATCCAACACTGCTTCCACCCCATGAACGAGCTGTAAAGTTCACAAACCCTATGGCAGTTTTAACATTGGTCTGGTATGCCCAAAGTGCAGGATATAGCATAATGTGTCAATTTGACTGGGCTACGTTGATGGTATGCTTAAAAATGGTCTTTAAAGTCTTATTGATTTCCTCGAATTGACCATTCGCTTGTGGGTAGAAGAAAGAAAAATGATCTTGCTTAAACCCTAGCATAGTAGCCAATTTGGTCATCATGCTATTATGGAAATGAGTGCCATGGTCAGTGAAAATCTCCTTTGGAATTCTGAAGTGAGTGATAATCTGGTTGAATATGAAAAAATCTGTAGTTTCATCGTCAGCCCTAAAGGTAGACATTGCCTCTGCCCACTTGGTGAAGTAATCAACAACGACAATGATATATTTATTCCCCCCAGCCGAAACTGGGTTGCACGTCACGTAATATAACCCCCACTTAGTGAAGGGGCCCACCGTGATGAATAGAAATAAAGGACCAGGATGTGACCGCATTTTCTTGGTGTAGAGCTGAAATAGATGACAATACTTCACATCCTCCACACAATCTTTAAAGATCTTGGTCCAGAAATAACCTACACACAAAATCTTTTGGGTCGTTTCTAACCCAGATAAATGACCTCCGCATGCTCCACTATGGGAATCATTTAGGACATGCTCGACCTCCTCGTGGGTGAGGCACTGACGAAAAACAAAGTCTACCCATATACAGTACAAAATATCCATGATGATAAGGTATTTTTTTGCATGTACGCTCATTTTACGCCACTCTTCCCTCGAGAAGGCTGCATCGGACACTTCAAATTCTAGAGATAGACAAGTATATCTCCGTACCAAAGATCAGAGGTTGAAATCAAAAAAATGTACTCATTTGGGAAAGAGTCTTCTTCAACCGCTACATCCTCTTCCATTGGAAATTATGCAATAAGTTCTATAGAAACTAAGGATGCCCATTCTGTCAAAGCAATCGGGTAGATGAAACCAGCTTTCAACAATTTTTCCACTTCAGCCTTAAGGCTACAGCTTTACATGGGTTAAAAAGTCTAAGATTTTGTCGAACCGGTTTAGCATTAGGATAGGTTTGGATTTCATGTTCAGCAATTGATGGATCTATGCCTGGAATCTCCTCATATGGCCAAGAAAACACGTTGTGAAACTCCTTCAATAAGGCAGTACAGATAGCAATCTCCTCCAGAGAGCAGGTTGCACCAATATGTACATCTTAAACGACGTCAGGATTTGCAGATATGTTGATAGGAATGGTAACATAAATATTTTCCATATTCCCCTTAGCAAAAATTCCCTCCCTTGGAAAGGGATTAATCGGTAAATCAACATCATCATTCGAGTCTCACATGGAAATATTAGTTTTCAATTCTACTCAGCTTTGGAAGGAAGTAGGATCTATGGTGAATATCTTCACAAATCTTGTCTCGCCCACTCATGGCTTCCAAAATGGCTTCATCTGAAGGAAAAACCATGTTTAAGTAGTCATCTGAATATAATGAGTTCTCAGCCCAAGCAGGTAGATAATTTTCTTTCGACTCCTTTGAGACTTTAGAAGGAGTCGAAATTGGGTCAGCAGTGGTGTTAACGATATCTTGGTAAGCGACTTCCACTGCATCTAAGGGCACACGAGGTTCGTGACAGGTAGGAAGGACCCAAGGATCAGTTCTATCGACAACTGTTGTGATAGACTTACCTACACTCGTGGAACCTAGATAATTTATTAGGGCTGGGTCATCAAATGTGCCCATTAACGATGAATACATACCAGCCCCCAAGCTCTCTATAGCAGGCTTGACTTGATCAACCAATGGTACCATGGACTCATTCATTTCCAAATGGCCCCTTCGAGTGAAATTGATTTGGTCAATAGTAACCAACTTTCCTCCATGTGGAAAAACCACTACTTGAAGAACAACCGAAGCAATCACGCACATAGCACAATTCTAGCTTTTCCCCATAAGCAAGTTATAGTCCAATGGAGCATCAATCACCTCCACTTCAATAGACACCGCTTTCCTTTCCAACTTAATCTCAAAATTCGATAGGATACCATGCGGGTGGAAAGACCTCCCGTCGAAAGAAGTAAGCAAGGTGTTTGACAGAACCAGCTCCAAGGAACCCAAAGCCTTCCAACAATAAAGAGACATGACACATGTAGAAGCACCCTCATCAACAACTATGCATCCAATGGTTTTACCACCATGGATGAAATCTACCGATAAGGCCACATGATACGGTAGGTGCATCTTAACATCTGATAGATTGAAATTTTCCATCAGACTCGAAGAATCAATGCTGCCTAAAGCTGCTAAAAGGGCATCCCATTGAGCGGGACAACTCTCAAGCACTTCCAACGTAGACATCGCACAAGGGGTTTGGGCCAAATCTTACACCACAGAGTAGTTATAAGTAGCCCTAGTGTTTGGGTTGTGAAATTCCTTTCGGTATTTTGGGCATTGGATCAATAGGTTTCTTGAATGTGAGAGGGTTAGAGGTTTTACCAACAGACTTACCCTTCTCAGGAGCCTCCGTTTCATAATTTTTATTTCTTGTTTGGAGTAAGGCACTAGATCATACCATGTTGATATAATTTTGGTCAGGAAGGGCACCAGAAGTGCCCCCAGCTACATTAGAAACATAAGTTGTATTCTGTCCTTGGGGAAAAGGGTCCTTTAGGACAGATGATTGTTGGGTTTTGAGAATCTTCTGAGAATTTTCCATGAGAGGTCATTGATGAGTTAAGTGATCTCCCTAGTGCAAATTACAGGGAAATTTCACCTTCTTCTTATCCTTCTTGCCCCCATCAGCATTATTCATGGGTTTAGGCTTGTTTTGGTTTCCCTCACCTTTCTTCCCCTTCTTCTTTTTCCCACAGGGATGCTGATTTCTCTTTTGGGAGGATTGCGCAAAAAAAATTATGTTTTGGGGTGAGGGGGTGGCATTTGCTTCCTCCGTTTTATATTTCTTGACAAACAGCGCATGGATTTGTTTGGCCAAAGACTCTACAGTGGGAGAATTCACTGAACTAACCACGCCATCACCATGGGGTCTAGGCTTGGGTTTCTCGACACTATGGGTAGACCGCAGTGCCTCGGGTATGATTTCATATAATATACTAGACTGAGAATATGTCAAATCCATTTGCTAAGCCCTGAGGATGGCCTCTTCTTCAGTGGTCACCCCCGAAGTGGATACATCCTTAGATATATAAGGAAACAAATATTTAAGGAACCAATCTAATAGAAACTCGGGGGGGATGGTAGCTTTTATAAGCATCTTCCATCTTCTCCACTCTTGGATATGATCCGAGATGTGAGTGGCTTTGTCTTTCCTAAAAGTATACAAGAGGTCAGTGTCGATATCATGCCAGACAAGAAGCTAGAAGTGGTTCAGGAATACCTCTGCTAAGTCCCAAAAACTGTCAAACGCAATAGAGGGCAATTCAATACAACACTTTGCTACAACACCAGTCAAATTTATTTGGAATGGCCTCAACCAAATGGTGTCATCGTTCAGTGAGTTGGAAGAGCACCATAAATGGAAAGGGGTGATGTGAGCACCTGGATCTTTACCAGTTTTTCCCTCAAACTTGGGAATGTCCGAAGGTAATTTGGTTAGAACAGGTGGCCATGTGGCACTATGTTTCAGTGGGTCATTCGTCAACTTGTTCAAATTTGGCAAGTTTAACGTTGCCAGGAACATAAGCTTAGGCTTAATCGGAGCCTACAAAGCACGAGTTTGGGAGGTAGAAGGACCTGCCCCCTAGTTCCTAAATGTAAAGGTGGGGTTGCCCCCAACTATTGGTTGTGAATTAGTTGGACTACTTTGAAATGGATTCCACCCATAAGCCAATGGATTAATTCTGTGCGATGCAGTCTAAGTAGTTTTAGCCCCTCTAGATGAAACTGGAGTCTGAAAGACTAGGGTGGGTATCCCTACACTAGAAAGCGAGAAAGGAGAGCTCATAAATGGAGCTGAAACTGAAGTTTGGAAACCTTAACCATAGGTGTTTTTATTTCTAAAATGCATCCCCACATATGCAGGTGTAGGGCCCAGATAAGGAGTGGATGGGGGAATGTGTCCCCCATTCCACGGGATTCCCTGAACAAATGAAGAGGATCCAACAGGACCACTCTGAGAAGTATGCATAAAATAGGGTGAAGCAAAAGGCACACTCGGAATCCCAGTGAAAACCCCACTAGAAGGACCTACTACATTCGAGGTAGTCGGTGGTTGAACCACCCGACTACTTGGTGATAAAGGTACAATAGGTGCACTTGGTCTGGGAGTACCAATAGGGGGAGGTAGCACTCCTCCAGCCAACATGACTGAGATGGGGGTAGATATACCCTCTGCAGATCTTGCCATAACGTTGCTCACAGGAACACCAATCACAGGTGAAGTGAGTGGAATAAATTGGATGATCACAGGTTCATTTAAGTCAATAAGAGGGGGGTTAAAGTTTCTTGCAAACTTGTCATCCTGCAAGTATTCAATCTCTACTACAGTTGTATCAACCTCATTTGTCGTAAGTTCTGGTTCACCTGGAACTTCGCTTACTCCTACTAGTTCGAAAGAAACGTCGGTATCTAATCTCTGCCTTTGAGGGGGCGGTGGAGGCTCCATTGTAAAAGTTGGAGGAAGGTTTTGCAACCTTCTTCACCTTTTGAGAGGTTGGTCCTCCATGGATAAAAATTGACTCTTCACACACCCCAAGGCCGAATAAATACAAACAAACCACATAGCACTCACTAAAAAATTTCCTAAAGCCAGACAGACAAGCGGGTATAAGATGTGCCTTCTAGAAGAAAGCTGATAGATGGTTACTTGGCATCCCTATAGATGTTCTTAGGCACAAGAGGATGAATCCCCTAACCACCCTCCCACATATTCTACTGAGGTTACCTTCCAAGCCCGTCCAAGGTAGACCAGAAATAGCCTTCTGATATACCTGTGTATGAACCCTAAATGTCAAAGAGACTAAATGATACCGCAACTATACTGAAAGTTTGGGGGGATAGTCACAAGCCTGATTCGTACGCATGGGTAGGGTAGCAAAGGCCGAAGCCCTGTTAACACTGAAAATGTATGGGGCCCAAAAGGTGGTATTGATAGAAGTCCCCAGATGCATAAAAATGTTGGTCTATGCTAGAACAAGGAATCAGAGGGTTATCTCCTCAGTCCATCTCCTCATGCAGCCTTATGCTTAACTCCTGTTTGAGAGGATCTTCCCAGATACAATCAACATAGAGGAGGATTTACCTAGTGATTATCCAACTATGTTTGAAATCAAATACTTGTGGAGAGTTAAAACTCCCTAATCCACAAGTCTAGCCTAAGCTAGTTGGTGTAGGAGGCTAAAAAGAAAAACTTACTAATAATTTTTAAATTATATCGTTCTTTATAATAGGTTTCTTTTAGTCAGAGAAAAATGGCATGAAACTTATCTGGTGTTATAGACTCAATAAAAGAAAGAAAAAATGATGCATAAACGTAAACTTTCGAATCAAATTGCAGCTACTAAGCCAACTTTTATTTTCTTTTTGTATATGCAAGTTAATGAACTTAAAACTAAGTTTGAGAAACTACAAGAATTTTTAAGAATTTTTGAAATTTTCTTTGAAAAATAACGAAAATAAATACTACATGCAACCTAATGCAAAGTATTTTGTGTTTTCTTTTCAAACAACTTCAAAAACTATAATGCAAATAAATACAAACTTGAGCAAATTTGACTAATCTAAGCATGTAGTAGTGAAATGAGGCAAAAGGATCCCAAAGTGACCTACTTCAACCAAGAGGAAGTAGACTAGAACAAGCCCTGACTTGGAGGAACTAACAAAACTTAAAAGTTTACTAGATCCACAAAGAAAAGAGTGACAAAGTAAGACTACCAGAAGCAACACATAATATAAAGCATTCAAGGACTTGATCACTGACCTAGAACACAAGCACTCAGACTTACAAACCAAGCAGGAGGACCACCTACACTCACTAATGCAAGAAAATCAAATACAAAAAGATCAAGGAATTGAAAAAATCAAGTATATAATGTGACGTACAGATCTCAGACTCACAAAATCATGTCATAAACAAAGCCTCATAAGCAATCAAAAATCCAAAAATCAGGGACAAGCAAACCCTAACAGACCAAAAGATTGCTATAAGATACACGCGACTGTCTATGCAGACAACCTGCGTATGACACACAACTATCCAGAAGGAAACCCGTGTATACATAGTGGAACACACAACTGTGTAGGCATACAACCCACGCGTGTTGCTGAAAAATTTTCAAAGAAAAAAGACTAGCAACAAGGCTCTAAACAAGCTAAACTATAAATTAGAGGCCTAAAACAGACTGAACTCACCTAGAATAAAAAAGAAGCAAAGGATGGGAAGGAGACTGTCACGTCCCTAACCCTTACTCAACGGAAAGGACGTGAAAACATCTATCAACCTGGGCAATCTAAGCTCCATGAACATAATGTAAAAATTGCTTTGAAATAAAACATTCATAAGTATAAATAGATGCATAATGGAATGTACATGATATATACAACGGAAGCAAATCATTCATTCAACACATTCTTGCATTCAACATGTTCATGATCATTTCATAATAATTCATAAGCAAATACAGATGCAGAACTTAAATACACAAGAATACTTATCTTTGAAAGAATCTTGTCCCGCAACCAGCTATATCACTGCAACGTTCCACCAACCATAGGACAGTGTGCTCTTTAATCTCTTAGCAACACTACCACCCTCAAGCTGGGCATGATTTTCCCCAAGGAATAAGGAACACTAGCAGACTTTCCCCATAGCCAAGGATACAATAAAAATTCAATCAAGCCAATACAGTTGGGTTTATCAGACTTACACAGGCAGTGGTTTACACTTAACCAAATTCACATGAGACACAACCAAGCCAACATATGGGTTTATCAAGCTACCAGCCAAGCCATCCTTCCAGTTGGGTTTATCAGGCTGTTAAGGAGGTGGAAATACTAACCGCTAAGCTAGTGAGCTCAACCCCAGAGCTATGAACACCCACACTAGATCTAGCCTGATTTATAAACAATTACACACCCAACACAAGGAAGCATTCCATTCTATGCTACACAGTCCTTCAGGCCATGCCTTCCCTTCCAATGCTATTCAGGGCATGCAAAGAAGAAAATCACCCCTCTAGATTGGTCTATGAGGTTCTTTCACACTCTAGGTTTATCAAGCAAGTCTAGACTCTATCTCCATTCCTTCAATCAATTCAAATTTCAAACGTGGATGCACATAGTGATATCAGTCCCGGGATTTATCAAAACGTAGCAAACGCCAAGGATTACATACACATACAAAAATTTACAAATTGCTGAACATTGCCGGTGCCAGACTGATTGCTGCAAAAATATCAAAACAAAAACATTGCTGGTCTTTCAACACAAAGACACAAAATCAGATTTAGGGAAATCATGTTCAAGAAAACAACTAACAGACAGGGGAAAACGTGAGAGAGAACAATCCACAGAGGAAAACAAAAAACTTGAAGGATTCAATCACCGAATAGGAGAAATTCCTGAAAGGTTCAGACTCAGAATCGTTTTTGCTTGCTTGCTACTGTGTGAATGCCCAATTGGTTTTCCCAAAATTGTTTTTCCATTCCCAATCGTGAGGGAAGGCAAAACGATGCCACATGAGGGAAAGGTGGTCATTTTTGGTGTTTTCTTTCCCAATAAATTCAAAAAACGTTTTTTCCAAAGTGGGGCTCTTTCCAATTTTAATTTCCTTACTCTTCCAATCCCCCACTCCCTCGTCCTTAGGAAAGATCATGCCCCCATCTCATTTAGTTGCGTTGACATAGATGGCTGTGGGTTTTAATTAAAAAGTTGCAATTTAACATGATGTCCAACTTTTTAATGTTTAGCTAGCATAAAAAAAATACCATTGGCCCAACTTTAATTGCCGAAACACAACACTAAATCAATGGTGGGATTTTTCCTAGATCCACACCATGATTATTTACATCATTTTATTTAAATGCAAACGGGGTCAAAATTGGGTTGTTATAGAGACCTAAAGAATGGACCCATAGTAGGCTGGACTCCCCAGTGGAGTCGCCAGTTCTATTGTTCAGGACAATGCACCCTTGTAACCTAGGGTCTTTGGGGTTACCAACTTACTAAGACACTTGCAGACAAGCAGCTTATATTTAAAATCAAATAGGAATACGAAGAACGCTTGAGTTACCCGGTTTATGACGGTTGATCCAATCTTGGTCTTCTCGTCTTTCAATCTCCTTCAAAGCTTCAAGGGCTCTCCCAATTCACCTGTAAAGGACAAATTCTTCCAGCAATATCTCATATATATATTAATGGTTAGTGAAATGCATATTCATAATAACATAATTGAAATCATTCATAATCCATCATACATGAGAAAGCAACAATACAAATATTGGAAGAAGAGCTTTCTTTATTCATAAACAAAGAATGGTGAGATTACAACCCAAATTTTGAAACAAGGACTCCTCTGCAAACTGAGGACACTAAGTTCTGTTTCTCCAAGAGGTCTTAAGGCATACCACCAGCATAACTTTTCTCTTCTAAGAATGGTTGATTATCCCCATCCCATTCCCTCTATTTATACATGGGGAACTAGAGAGGTTTTGAAGGTTAGGATGGTTGAGACAGTTGAGATAGTTACGGATTAAGGCTCAACTGATCTCGACTAATCATGATTTATTATTTATAACATTGGATTAAGGTACACGGGAGTATGTATATAGGAAAGGCGCATGTGACACACTCCTTTCTCAAAGGAAACTCACGTGTTCAATGTACACGTGGGTTGCAATGCAAATAGTCACGTGTGCAACCCTAATCTCCAAATAAAAATGTATGAGGCTAGCTAGGAGATTATGTATTATCAATCATGCAAATCTATATTTTTTTGGCTTACTTCAATCCTATTTTTCCTTTTGTGTCTCGACATATTGGATGTCAGTACTGAGACGGAGAATTGCCATTTTGGTTAATAACACCAATGGGGGAATTATTCAACCCAAGTTAAAAACTGACACCACGAATAACCATGTCCCCGTATATTCATCAAGGATTGATAAAACTCATGTTGGGGACACGATTCAACAAATGTTGAAAGCCCCTATCATGAATAATACACCCACCATGAGGGTCAACCCCCATGTGCTCTATGTGGTCAGGAATTCCATGCGATAAACATGTGTCCCACCTTGTCGGAGCTCATAAATTTACTTAACACCCCTGTTCATGTCACCCATGCATCCCAAGTTGTGGAAGGGGGTACTTAAACCCCTGTTCATGTCACCCATGCATCCCAAGTTGTGGAAGGGGGTACTTAAACCCCTGTTGTGCCCAATAAAATATCTAAGTCCAAATCATTATGCACCAATAAAGTGTTTTCGATTTTCTTTGAGTTTGGGAACTTTACAAACCATTGTCCTGATCTCCCTCAGTTTCAGGATGTATTGAAGAGTGTTGACCTCACCTATCCTTTGGTTGAGACTCCTCCACCTCAACCAAAGGAAATCTCTTCTATTTACACTATCATGAGCACCACCACATTCAACCTCATGCTCAAGCAAGTCCAAAGTCCAGTACATGTACTGAATTAAGCACATACTAATCGCCCATGCCAACATTGTAAGGTGATGCCCCATCACTCATTTTAGTGTGATTTGACTATTTCCTACTGAACCTTTCACTCTAAACAAAAGTGACTGTTTGAAACAGTCACCTCTACAGGAGTCTCCCTTCCCATTGTAGTTGAAGAATAAGACAACTCGATTGTTGGAAGTGATGACAAAGATATATCGGTTGTCTATATTACACCCAAAAGTAATCCCTTGTAATCACCATCGATTGGAACCAATATCGAATCAACACAACTCATTGAAGGGTCATAGAATATTTTGACCCCCCCTTATAACAAAATCCATCCCCCTCCACCCAACAATATTAGTTACGTAGACATCCTTTTCATGGATTTTGTTCCCCTCCTGTAGGATACCCATCTAGAATCCCATGAGCCTTATACAAGGGGGCCCATCCTACCTACTAGTACTAGGGACACCGATATAATATCTTAATATTATTTTTCTTTTGATGAATGCATGTTAGAGGAATATGTCTCCTCTACAGATAAATGCATAATGAAAGACATGCACCCAGACGAGCCCCCACGAGACAACCTCCATCATAGTTATTTCACCTCTACTAATGTCTACTCACCCAATATGGTATCCCAACAATATACCATCGATTCGAAATACTTCTTTCCTTTGAAGCATGTTGTCTGGTTCAAGATCCCTATTCCATCCCTCGATTCCTTCGAGCAGGGAAACCTATCGAACATCTCACCCATGAGTCAAATAGGTATTTATATCACTCTAGGAGTGACCAAAAAAATATCAATAGGGGCATCTTGTTCACCACAAGAATTCTTCAAATTTACAACACTTTTAAAATAATTTTGAGATTTCTTTGCATGGTCATACATTGAAATGTTCATATTAGACCCAATCATTGTCAAACATACCATCAACACTTGGACAAACTCGGTTCTAGTTCGACAAAATAATGACTAGTTCACCCCTCCAAGGCTCCAACTATAAAGGATGAGATAAAAAAATCCTTTAGGAAGGATTTATCTTCCTTATTTATTACACATCCTATGTTTCAAACCTTATTCTAGTAATAAAAATGCAAGGCACCATCTGTGTCTATACTGACTTCCACAATATCAACCTATCCTACCCTAAAGAAAATTTCCCCACCCGCTTATTGGCCAGATTATTGACTCATGCAGAGGCGGTGAAATGTTGTCTTTTATGGAAGGGTTCTCCAACTACAACCAAATATAGATACAACCTCAGGATTGGTACAGAAAAACATTTAACACACCTTGGGGGACATTTTCCTATAGGGTCATTCCTTTTAGGTTAAAAAATGTTGGGTCCATATTTCAATTTACTATGGCATATGTTTTTAATGACCTATCTCACATCATTTTGTCCTTTTTCAATGATCTCACAACCAAGTCAAAAGAGAAGGCAGACCACCTCTACAAAATACATACCATCTTCACACTTTTTTGTAAGTACAACATACAACTAAATCCCCTCAAATGAATATTCTACATCACTGTGGGTCACTTATTAGGATTCATCGTATCACAATCCAACATCATCACTGATCCGTCCAAATTTGAAGCCATCATATACTTGCAACCCCCACGAACATGACACTAGTTGTAAAGCATCGAGGGGAAATCCAACTTTCTCCATCGCTTTCTCCTCGATTACGCCACACATGCATAGGGTTTCTTGCGATTACTTCGAAAATATATTACCCTCTAATGGGATGAACAATCCCAAAACTCCTTCGAAGCACTAAAGAAAGCACTAGCTTCTGCACCCCTCATATCCCAACGTGAATTTGACAAAGATTTTATCCTCTCTGTATCGACGTCATCTTGTTCTATCACTACTGTCCTAGTACAACAGGTTGAAGATCACACAGAACATGTCATTTACCATATTAACAAGACCTTGGTAAGACCTGTTCTCAATACACTAATAAAACGAATATCGCACTTGTTGTCATCATTTTTGAATATAAATTGCACCATTACATCCTCCCCACAAAACCATAATGATTTTAGACTCCAATCCTATGCAATACATACTTAACTGACGACTTATCAACAATAAGTTTGCATGATGGATCATTATTCCCCAAGAATTCAATCTTGATTTTGTTACCCCCAAAAGAAAAAAATAATTTTCCCTTTCCAAGCTTATTATAGACCTCTCGACCAATGCCTTGGAAGAACATGTGAACTATTAGTTACCTGTTGAACATATTTTTACTATAACTAACAATGACCCATGGTATGGAAATATATTGACCTACCTCAAAACACAAAATTCCACCACCCACCTCTCTTGCGATGATCAACGACACATTCATCATCAAGCTCCTCGATACCTCTTTCTCAGAGATGTCATATATCGTCACCAGGTTGACAACATTTTACAACATTGTTTGTCACATGAAGAAGCTAAGAAAGTACTTAATGGATGTCACTGTGGTGCATGTGTTGGACATGTCTTAGGATTGGACACTTCCAAAAATATCCATTGTGTCAGTTACTTTTGGCCCTCCATATTCAAGGATTGTGTGTATGTCGTCAAAATATGTGCCAAATTTTAGGTTATCACTTTCAATACATGGGAACCCCCTACCCTCCTCCATCCTATAATCACAACCGATCCCTTTTGAAAATAGGCCATTGAATTCACAGAGTGTTTCCTATCCTCAACACAAGGTCACAAATGCATCATAGTCATGGTAGAATACTTCCAAAAATGGGCAGAATCCATGCCTACATTTGATTGCACGAGCATTATCGCCGCCCGATTCTTCTTCAATCTTGTGATTTCCCTATTTGGCGTCCCCAATCAGTTAGTCTCCGATAACGACACCAATTTATATAATCACACATTCGAAGATTTTTCATTCCTCTTAGGATTCAAACATGACTTATCTACACCTTACTATCTTCAAGCTAACAGACAAGTTGAAGCACTCAACAAATTTCTAAAAACTATGCTCCAATGCATAGTTCATAAGAACAAATCCAATTGGAACCACATGCCATATCCTACTCTATGGGCCTACCACACCTCTATTAAAACGACCATTGGGTTTACCCCATTTCACCTGGTAAATGGTGTAGGAGCAATACTACCTATTCAGTACTAATTACCTACTCACCAATCAAAAGTGGAGTTGTTTCTTGATACTTTTGAGTTAGAAAAATGGTTATTCACCTTGGAGGAACTAGATGAAGAACAATGGGCCTCCCTTCCACAAAATGAATCCATGAAGCTTCGATCCAAAGCCCTCTATTTCTGTTCATTCTGCCCTCACACCTTTAGTGAAGGGGATTTTGTCCTAGTTTTCACTGCTAAAAAGGACTCTAAACCCGGGATAGGAAAATTTGTATCCAAGTGGATAGGATCATATGTCGTGAAACAATGCCTCCCAAATGGGGCATATATTTTACAAGATCTCGAAAGGATAACCCTCAACAACCATGTCAAAAGGATGTATTTGAAAATCTTTTATCCATAATATCATGCACATTCAAAAGGCATTCCATGTTCTTCTTCTTATTTATGCATTGCAACTACCTTTGTCATGTCCTTTACTACACTTGGGTATGTGTGTCATGTGTGTAGGAGTTTCACTCAGGAACATGAATATTTTTCAAGCCCTGATGACAATGATTCCTAAGTCACATCACATGTATTATCTCGAAACTGACATATAGGAAATGTTCTCCCTCTGTTTACCTTGAATTCACCAGTACTCTCACCAATAACAATAGGGCCTACCATCATTTTTTCATTTTAAGAACAAGACTCCACCCCATAGAGTCCTGAAATCCCAGTACTAATGTTCCATCAACATTTTTACTACAAGTAGCACGTGTCCCCCATGGGTGTCCACACCATTGCATTCCTATTCATTATTTGGACCTATGATGTTGAACCCCCCACAAGTGCAAGTAATTTTCCCCAGAATTGAAAATATCCACCCATAGGTCATCATTTCATAGATGTGCATTTAATCCCCCGCCTTTAGTAATTCATGCCACCAAATTCCTTGGAACATGGTACGAGTAATATTCACACTAGCCATCTCATACCTCCATGAGTACCCTTCCCTCTACAAAATATTCTTCATACCATATCCCCCATGAGAAAAAAATGGATCCCCATCCCTCCAAAGAAACCAATTCTATTTAGTTATTTCTGTAGGAACAATCTACATGGTATTGATTCATGGGACACCACTCTTCGCATTTGCAAAACAAACCTCCCCTAATTTTGGAAAAGTATCCCCGACTCATTCAAAACCGTCGGAAATCCATCCATCATCAAATTGATTCCCTGACTCATAAAAAATGACGAGAATCCCACCCATCATCAAATTGGTCCCCCGACATGCCCAAAAATGTGGGTACCCCACCAATTATTTTTTATGAACAAATGGTTCCCCAACCCACTCAAAATAGTGGGAACCATTAAATTATTTTGGAAGTGACCCCCTGGTTTCCTTTGATTAATGTAGATGAGTCTCCCTGTACTCAACATTATCAATTTTGTTTGTCTCCATTCCCTCAATATTGTGTCTCCAACAAATCCTTTCATTTGCAGTTTGTATCCCTCTATCACACTCTATCCCTATACTTTGAAGAGTCATTGCCATCAGTTTCTCCCCTAGTTTACATTTATCAAAGGAAGTTAGGATCCCCACAATTATCAACCATTCTTGTGTCTGATTGTTCGGTATCACAATTGGTTACAACATGATATTGGTTTGCAGGATAAGACCTTCATCTTAGTAGGTATTTCATATCTAATCGACATCAATTCCTCAAATTCTAAGAGTTAATGTGGTTACAGTGGTACCTTGGGTTCCCTTTCAATCCGTATAAGGGATCACCTCGAACTAAATAGGGAGAGTCATTAGTGCTCCCTAACTTAGTGGTCTCCCCTATGTTCGACATAAACACATCTATTGGATTAGTGGGAGTTGTATACTTCCAAGGAAATAACGTCCACGTTTGTAAATCATGCTAGAAACATATATGGTACAATGAATTACACTATTCAACACTTCACTAGTAACCCGATCCCCCACCCCCATGTGATTCTTATGATTTACAACAGTCATGCTTCTTTACCACCAGTGATATCATTTCCTGGATCATGTACTCTCACATGGGTGGAATCAACCTTTATCCATATCTTAGGAGTTTTATTAGTTCACCCCTTGGCCTCCTCATTTTGTAGCCACCTTGGAATAACTTCACGTGCATGGGTATTCCCTCCTCATTTGTATAAAACACCATTATTTCTCATAGCTTCACTAGTAATATCACCCCATGGGAGGACCCTATCCATCCACATATGCTTCACAACGTTAAAGAATAAGAGAGAAAACAAAGAAACAATGATGCATTATCATCTCTACAATGCCCTCTAAACCTAATACATAAGGGGTATTTGTTAACACTTAAATCTCACATACATATGACATTTATATAATTTACACAATAAGGAATCATCAACATATAGCATGTATCCCACCAAAGACATGTCACATGCCCCAATTTTCAAAAACAATTATATATTATTTGAGGAACATTGTGCTAAATTTTATGCTAAGTTGTAATTGATGACCCAATGGGGTCAAGAATATTTAATGTAAATTCAGAATATTTTATTTATAAATAAATAAATGAGGAGACAACAGCTTAGGAGAGCTGTTAAAAGAGTGTTTACTAGTCAATTGGTGGAGGAGACTGGGTGGAGAGCAAACTGACATGCGACAGCATCCTCAAACCACTTCCAACTGTTGCAGGTGGCAACTTCCCTATATTTGTGGTCATGATTCCCCAAGAAAGTGGAATCAGAGCAAGTGGCTCATTTAATGAAAACTAACCCAGAATACCTATGCATATCTATAAAATTTCCCATTGAAGAGAGCTGAGGAGACTCATTCTAGAGAAGTGATCATTCAGGGTGAATGAATTTACTCAAGAGAAATTCAATGGAGGGGAGTCTGGAATGTGTTTGAGGGGATAACTGCTAAGATTGATCTAGTTGCAGCCTTTAAGATGAATATCATACTGCTGAGAGTAGATTGTTATTGCTAAGGTAATTGAACCAATCAGGTGATAGAGGTTTTTACAGTTGCATTCTCCACCCAATTCTCAGCCAAGAAGACCAAGAACAGGCTCGGGGGTCCTGAGGAAGCATTGTTTGAGCGCTCTCCAGGAGATTGGTAGGGAGGAACGACCTCCTTAAGCTGTTGTGGTCTTGTCCTCAACAGGTTTTTATTATTATTTTTACTGTCTTAGTTAAGTAAATCTTAGTTTATCTATTACATGCATGTTAAATGTTTAGGGTTTATGAATGAAAGGTAACTGTGAAATGTTAGATTGAATGAAATTATAGATTATAGCAGAAATGGGAATGAGTATGTATTTACTAAAGTAGATAGAAATTAAATTTCCAATCTGTGTTTTTCCACACCTGAACTCAGGTCGTACTCTAGCACAATTTACTTTCTTAGATAAATGAAATGATTCTTTTATTTGATTATGAACAGTAGATAGAATTTACTTCAAAGTTTATAATTTATAATAAGTATCAGTGTTATGTATTGACTGCTTTAATTTACTGTAACTAAATAAATAAAAATAAATACGTATAAAAGAAGTAGTAAATATTATAAATATTTAAGTATTAGTTAACTGATAAAAATATAATTATCATAGTTAACAGAAGTAAGGTAAGAAACTAATATTTAAGAAAATATGTAAAAAAAAAAGAATTAGTAAAACTCTTCATAAACATTAAAAATACAAACTAGTGTGTTACAACCAGAATCAAAGGATTCTTTTATAATCTTTGTATATTAAGTACTGACAGTCAACGAAAACCCTAAGTATTTCTTAACTATAATTTAGAGGTAAGAGACTGTAAAAATTATGCAGGATTTTCTATTTTTGTTTTCTTAAAAATAGTATCAAAACTTTAACTGTAAGTTTATCTCATCATTCTTATTTTCTATTTGAAAAATAGAGTCGAAAGAACTATAAGTAGAAACAAGAATTTCATAACACTGTAGGGTTTATATTATTTCCTTTAACCGAGTTCTAGAAATTACCATTATCTTCTAAAACAGAGCTCAAATTAATTTATAATTTCTGGAGTAATAATAAATAAAATGTATATGTATGTATTGAACAAAGTAAACCAAGAATCATAACCGTGTGCTTTATAAATCTCAAATCCAGGTAGGCTTACAGCCTGTAAGAATTCAAGGGTCGAAGCCCTTTCTACTAAGAAAACCAATTACACAAAAGTCTTTTTATTAACTATAACTAGTTTAGTACATTGCGGACTCAAAGAGTAAAAACCCCATAAAATTTGCATCTAGACTGTTTCATAGTCTTCATTCTTAAACCAAATATACATAAATATTTAATATTAATAGTAATCTACATTACTGATAGATTAGGGAAAACCCTTTCCAGAGTTTCATCTTCTTAAGGATCGAATAGAAAAACCGAAGCAAACGAGACAGATATCACATAACTTTACGCATAGAGGAGTTTTATAAACTTAACACAGTATTACATCTGTAGAAGGTAAGGCTGAACAGTATTCATCAAAACAACACTTACATCATAGCTTTTAAATCTTGTGCAACCCAACAAGGTATCGACAGGGTTTAAATAAACAAAAACATGGATTACAAATAACAATGTAAATATCATAACTAGCAGAGAATTCACATCTAGGTTCCCAATCACATGAACCTTCAACCAACCCATTTCACAAGCAGGGAGAACCCATGACGGGACCGGGGCTTAACGGTTTGGAAGATCACAAAGATAACTGAAGGACGAGCCTGTTTTCCATTAAAGACTGGAGCTGTCTGCATGAGCCTACAAGTTAAAAACCAAACAATATTCAAAACTCAAAGTATTGATCTATTAAAACCCAAAAACTTAGTAATTAAATCGAAAAAAGGAAGGCGAGCAGAGTTAAGTGTGTACCTATGAGTGAAAGTAATTGGAGCCGAGAGAGTACAGTCACTGAGAAGAAAGCAAACCCTCATTCCAATCCTGTGACAGAGGTAGCAAGGTTACATCACTCAAACTCCACGATACTGAGACAAGGAACAAGCAGTGACAGGGTGAAAACCATGTACAGGATTCGAGCCAAATGAAGAAGCAAATATCACTTGCACAGTAAATCCTTACTCACAAGAGAAATCGAGATTATAAGTTATGATATCAAAACCACTCTGCAACGAATACAAACTATGGAGCTAGCAAGCAGAGAAGAAGCAGGCCTCTCATGGCTGCAAAGAACCTCTCCGTGTAGCCGACAGACATACAAACCCTCGGAGCCAAATGCCAAAGAGTAGGGTTTAAATTCTTTATAAGTCACCAATGCATGGAGGAGAATAGACCACGTTCCTTCCAAAAATTTTAACCAAGCATGGGTTATTTCCTATGTCAACGCTGCATACCACCGAGAATGGAGTATATCATTGCCAATAACATAAAACATGATCTCGACTATAGTATAAAAGTGCATGTTATTAGCCAATATTACAATTAATGTTATTGACTATATTATGACGTTCATATGATTGCTCATAATGTCATTTTGGCCATCGATCTTATGGACAGTTCACATGATTGCTTACTATGTCAATAATACTATTGTTTTTACCATGCTTTAGAACTAGTATAATATAGGAATAAAACTTATAATGTTTTCTACCTTTAATTTCAACCATATGATAATAGTGGTTAGGTAGTGAAACTACCTTATAGTACAAGTTGTAATTTGTTATAACCCAGTATAGTAAATTCTAATTCAGTATAGTACTGTAACAATACAATAACAATTTCATTATGGTTATAGACATAATACCATGTACACAACTTTCCCACTAGTTGTGCAAGAAGATAATCGCATTTGTAAACAAGTCAAACCTGTGGTATTGTTCACGACTAGTAAGGGAGAATTTAGAGTAGGGTTATGTTGTAATTACAATATCTTTCATAAACCAATAGCTCTAATCGTTTCACATAAAACTTGATGATGATAAATGAAGGAGTCTTCAAAGAGACTGAAAACAAACCTCATTGCAAGAGTTTCTCTTAACAAAACTAACAACTCATGGTAAACTTTATCTTTGAAAAATATAAGATTATGTCCATACATAAAGAGTAATGCACTTGGGTTTTTAAACATGACAATAACAACTAGATCATGATACTAAAAAGGTAATCTTAAGTCAAGATCATGAGCTCTATGCTCACTATATGAATCTATAACTAACTAGGTATTATAGTCCTTACGACAGAAAGAAACCTTGGCAGAACTCATTCTTTTAAAATGGCATTAAGTATGTTAAGAATAATAGCTTTTTATGGTTTAAATATAAATACTGACACATATCCAAAATAGTGAAGGAAATTACTTTACCACTTCAGAGTATTGCATTTAATAATCAATTTATATACTAACATCTTATCATGCTTTAGAAGTACATCTTGACTTAGCTCAAAATAAACTCCTACTTGACCAAACACTTACCTGCTGAACCTGTAAGAACCAACAATCCACTAAGTTAGTAGAATGATAAGTAAGCCTTGATGTCAAACATGGTTTCTCACCTACTTGACAAAAAGTAAATCATCAGTACAAATAGCAGCAACTAAATGCAAATCATTTTTATAAAACTTATAAAAATTAAAGTTGTATTAGTTTTTCTGTATTTGAAACTAATCATTACAAATTGTTAAACTGTTTCATTTTCTGCTAACTGCTAGCAGTTACTAAACTGCGATTTCAGACATTTTATGTCACTTTAAAAATTTTAAAATTTTATGAAATTTTGGGGTTATGACATGTGGTATCATAGCACAAGGTTCAAACACTAGGCCTTGTTGAAGCTCAACTTTCTTATATGGAACAGTGAATTTAAATCATTTTGCTGATGTTGTTTTCTTTTAATGTTATCAACATAGAATTTGTTTCTGAGTTTAACAACAGGTATGGAAAGATTGGAGGAATAAGCGGAAGAGGAATCTTCCTATACTGAACAAGATAATTTACAAAGAGAACCTATACAAGAAGACATAACTACTAATTCCTCAGAACTTTTACAAACAGTAAAATAATTCAAATCTGAAATGGAATCTGTTAAAAAAGAAAATGAGAGGATTCTAAGAGCTCGGGAGGAGCTGAATCGGATCCAAATAGAAATATTTCATACTAAGGGAAGGGGTAAAAGAGATGATTCGGAAGATATAAGTTACCAACATAAGTATAAAAAGACTAAACAGATTAAAAATGAAAGTAGCTCATCTTCCAAAGTATTTGGTGATCAACGTAATTCTCATTATACTAGTGACAATAGTGAGGATAACCACCATACTAGGAAAAGAAAATATAAACCTTATGAATAAATATATGGGGAGTTTAAGAAGATCAAGCTACCAACATTTAATGGAGAAACTGAAAAGGGGGAGGAAGCGGAATCCTGGTTATCCGGGATGAAGAAGTACTTCCAGATTTATAACTATTCTAACCAATTAAAGGCTATGATGGCTATTTATAATCTTACAGTGAAATCTGATATATGGTGGCAATATTTAAAGAGAGTGAACGGTATAAGAGAGACGAACATAAATTGGAGCACATTCAAGAAGTACTTTAAAAATAAATTTTTATCTAAACAATACTATGAAGAAAGGGCTAAAGAATTCTATGAGCTAAAACTAGGTACAATGACTATGAAAGATTTGAACAATAAGTTTTTAAGTCTGCTTAGGTATGTTCCATACCTTGTGGATGAAAAAACGAAGGTACAATGGTTTCTAATTTGTTTACCTTATCACATAAATGATAGGATTGAGTATCACAATCCAAAAACCCTGGAAGAAGCTATGAAGAAAGCAAATTTCTGTTATGAACAGAATTGAAAAAAGGAGAGTATGGCCAACTGGAAGGCCAAAATAAATAATAATTATGATCAAAAGAAGAAAGAGTTTGTGCCTAATCAGAATGCTAAAAATAATAATGCCAGAAATTTTTCTAATAACAATTTCCAGTGGAATAAGAATAATTCACAGAACAATCAGAACAATAAAAAAAATAAAGAACCTACTAACAATCACAGTAATTACACAAAGAACTTTGAACGAAAAGAACCCATAAAGTGTTGGGAATGCAATGGTCCACATTATGCCTCAGACTGTCCCAATAGGAAAAAGACTGTCAGCAATATCCACACAATACAGGAGGAGAGGGTTGTTGGTGATTTATCGAGACTATGCCGGCCAGGATCAATGCAGCTTTGGAGAATTGGCAAGCATACTATCAAACTTCCATGGTGGAAGTAGAAGGTAAGATAAATCAAACCCCCATATCTAGTTTAATTGATCCATGAACTAGTTTAAGCTATATTTCTCCTAACTTGGTAGAAAAGTGTAAACTGCCTGTTGAAAAGTTTGCAAGTTCTTGGGTAGTTCAGTTAGCTACTGGTGCAAAGAGAAAAGTAGTTAGTTTTGTAAATAATTGTATAGTAACTATGGATCAATTTGAAACTTTTGTTAAGCTTAATGTACTACCTCTAGGTTCTTACGACATACTAATTGGTATGGATTGGTTAGAGCAGCATAGGGTGGTCTTGAATTGCTATGATAAAACCTTTACTTGTATAAATAATGATGGAAAACTAATAAGCGTAAAGGGAATCCCTAGGAAAACAAATATAAGGCATATTTTTGCTCTGCAGCTTAAGAGAGCTGTTAGCAAAGGTTGTAATTCTTATGCAGTAACAGTAACCAATGAAGAAAATCTAAAGAACGTAGATAAATTAAAATTGGAGGATATACCAGTTCTAAAAGAATATGCAGATGTATTTCTGGAATAAATTCCGGGACTGCCTCCGAAGAGGGAATTAGATTTTACCATTGAGCTGGTACCTGGTGCAGTTCCCAGCTCAAAGGCCCCTTATCGAATGAATATACTTGAACTTAATGAAATTAAGTCACAATTAAAAGAACTTATTGAAAGGAACTATATTCGACCCAGTGTGTCTCCCTAGGGGGCACCTGTCATCTTTGTTAAGAAAAAGGACGGAACTCTACGACTCTCAATAGATTATCGTCAATTAAATAAGACGACTATTAAGAACAGATACCCACTACCTCGGATAGATGATCTGTTTGATCAACTACATGGAGCCACAGTATTCTCAAAAATTGATTTACGATCTGGATATCACCAATTTAGAATTAAAGATGAAGACATCTTTAAAACAAATTTTAGGACTCGATATGGACATTACGAGTTTGTCGTCATGCCATTTGGGATTACTAATGCTCTAGCTGTTTTTATGTGTCTAATGAATAACGTAATGCATAAATACCTGGATAAATTTGTGGTTGTGTTTATCGACAGCATATTAATTTATTCGAAATCTAAAGAAGAACATAAAGAACATTTAAAAATTGTCTTGCAAGAGTTGTGAGATCATCAACTCTTTGCAAAGTTTAGTAAATGCGACTTCTTTAAAGATAAAATCCAGTACTTAGGTCATGTGGTGACTAAAGAAGGAATTTCGGTGGATCCTGAAAAGATAAAGGAAATTGAAGATTGGCTAGTTCCTAAAGATGTAACTGATGTCCAATAATTCATGGGAATTACCGGTTATTACTGGAGGTTAATCGAAGGACTTTTGAGAATCGCAAATTTGATAACCTGTTTGCAGAAAAATGGAAAGAAATTTGATTGGAATTAGAAGTGTGAGGATAGTTTTAAAAAGTTAAAAACCTTATTAACTAGTGCACCAATTTTAAGAATAGATGATCCAAATAAAGATTTTATAGTATGTACTGACGCCTGCAATGACGGTTTAGGTGGAGTATTGACTCGAAGGACATGTCATTGCTTATGAGTCCAGGAAATTGAAAATTCATGAAAAGAATTATGCAACCTATGACTTGGAATTAGATGTTGTCATACATGCTTTAAATATGTGGTGTCACCATTTAATTGGAAGAAAATTTATCTCAATGACGGATAATAAGGGATTAAAATATCTGTTAGATCAACCTAACCTGAATTCTAGTCAAGCTAGGTGGTTAGCTTTTCTAAGTGAATATGATTTCGAAATTCAACACATTAAAGGGAAAGAAAATAAAGTTGTTAATGCATTAAGTATAAATGAAAAGATGAATTTTACATCAACTATCAGCACTTATACAATAGATTTGGAAGAACAGCTTAAAGCAGGGATAGAACAAGATGAAAATTACCTAAAGTTACAAGCAAAAGCAAAAGAAATTCCAATAGAAAGTCTAAGTACAGGGTACAGCTTGAATGAAAAAGGATTTTTACTATATAAAGACAGAATATATGTACCTAATGTACCTAAGGTTAAGTTATTAATTCTAAACGAAGTCCATAAAACTCCTTACTTAGGCCATCTGGGTTATCAGAAAACTATAACGTCCATGTTAAGAAAAGAATATTTTAGGCCAAACATGAAGACTGAACTAGCATAATATATTGCTAGATGCTTTGAATGTCAGCAAGTAAAAACTGAACATCAACATCTAGCTGGATTACTTCAGCCCTTTCCCATTCCTAGCTCGAAATGGGAGATAATTAGTCTTGATTTTGTTATTGGACTACCTAAAAATCAGAACTTAAATGACTCCATAATGGTAGTGGTTGACAATTTGAGTAAAGCAGCCCATTTTATACCTGTAAAAATTACTTATAAAGCTGCAAATATAGCTGATATATTTTTAAAGCAAATTTTTCGACTGCATGGGATACCGAAGGTCATAATTTCAGACCGAGACCCTAAATTCACAAGTAACTTTTGGAGATCTCTGTTTAAAGAATTAAATACTATGTTGAATTTTAGTACCTCATTCCATCCTCAAACTGATGGACATACTAAAAGAGTAAATCATGTATTGGAATATTTACTAAGAATGTATGTAAAGGATCATCCAAGTAAATGGGAAGATTATTTACACCTTGTAGAATTTGCTTATAATAATAATTACCAAGATTCAGCTAGATATAGTCCTTTCGAAATTCTGTATGGAAGGGAATGTAACACTCCCATCTCTTGGAGTAATCCGGTGGACAGGTTAGTATTAGGACCTGAATTATTGAAAGAAATGGAAGAAATTGTAAAGCAGGTAAAGAAAATTCAAGCAGACCTTAAAAGAACTCCAAAAGAGTTCCAAGTAGGTGAGCATGTTTTCATTAAGGTGAGACCCAAAAAACGTTCTCTGAGGTTGGGTAGTTGTGCCAAACTAGCACCTCGTTATTGTGGTCCTTTTGAAATACTGTCCAGGATCGGAAAGGTAGCCTATAAGTTAGCTTTACCACCGAATTTAAGAGTTCACAATGTTTTTCACATTTCTGTATTAAAGAAATATGTGCATGATGTGACTCATGTTATTAACTAGAATGATGTATAGGTGGAACCCAAAGGATATTTTCTGGTGGAACCGGATTGTATCCTCGAGTGGAGGGAGATCACACTTCGAAACCACACCATTGGTCAAGTGAAGGTGCAATGGAAGCACCTTAGTCCAGAGGAAGCCACCTGGGAATTGGAAAGTCATATGCGGGATGCATATCCAATTCTATTTTAGGGGAACTCTAAGGACGAGAAATAAATAACATCAAGGACGATGTTATAATTTAAGGGAGCATGTATGTCACATGCCCCAATTTGCAAAAACAATTATATATTATTTGAGGAACATTGTGCTAAATTTTATGCTAAGTTATAATTGATGACCCAGTGGGGTAAAGAATATTTAATGTAAATTCATACTATTTTATTTATAAATAAATAAATGAGGAGATAACAGCTTAGGAGAGCTATTAAAAGAGTGTTTATTGGTCAATTGATGGAGGAGATTGGGTGGATAGCAAACTGACATGTGGCAGCATCCTCAAACCACTTCCAACTGTTGCAGGTGGCAACTTCCCTATATTTGTGGTCATGATTCCCCAAGAAAGTGGAATTAGAGTAGGTGGCTCATTTAATGAAAACTGACCCAAAAGATCTAGGCATCTCTATAAAATTTCCCATTGAAGAGAGCTAAGGCGGCTCATTCTAGAGAAGTGATCATTCAGGGTGAATGAATTTACTCAAGAGAAATTCAATGGAGGGGAGTCTGGAATGTGTTTGAGGGGATAACAGCTGAGATTGATCTAGTTGCAGCTTTTAAGCTGAAGGTCATACTGCTGAGAGCAGATTGTTATTATTGAGGTAATTGAATCAGTCAGGTGACAGAGGTTTTTACAGTTGCATTCTCCACCCAGTTCTCAGCCAAGAAGACTAGGAACATGCTCGGGGGTCTTGTGGAAGCATTGTTTGAGCGCTCTCTAGGAGATTGGTAGGGAGGAATGGCCTCCTTAAGCTGTTGTTGTCTTGTCCTCAACAGGTTCTATTTTATTTTTACTGTCTTAGTTAAGTAAATCTTAGTTTATCTATTACATGCATGTTAAATGTTTAGGGTTTATGAATGAAAGGTAACTGTGAAATGTTAGATTCAATGAAATTATAGATTATAGCATAAATGGGAATGAGTATGTATTTACTAAAGCAAATAGAAATTAAATTTTCAATCTGTGTTTTTCCACACCTGAACTCAGGTCGTACTCTAGGACAATTGGCTTTCTTAGATAAATGAAATGATTCTTTTATTTGATTATGAACATTAGATAGAATTTACTTCAAAGTTTATAACGTATACTAAATATCAGTGTTACGTATTGACTGCTTTAATTTACTGTAACTAAATAAATAAAAATATATAGGTATAAAAGAAGCAGTAAATATTATAAATATTTCAGTATTAGTTAACTGATAAATATATAATTATCATAGTTAACAGAAGTAAGGTAAGAAACTAATATTTAAGAAAATATGTAAAAAAAAAGAATTATTAAAACTGTTTATAAACATTACCAATACAGACGAGTGTGTTACAACCAGAATCAAAGGATTCTTTTATAATCTTTGTATATTAAGTACTGACAGTCAACGAAAACCCTAAATATTTCTTAACTATAATTTAGAGGTAAGAGACTGTAAAAATTATGCAGGATTTTCTATTTTTGTTTTCTTAAAAATAGTATCAAAACTTTAACTGTAAGTTTATCTCATCATTCTTATTTTCTTTTTGAAAAACAGAGTCAAAAGCACTATAAGTAGAAACAAGAATTTCATAACACTGTAGGGTTTATATTATTTCCTTTAACCGAGTTCTAGAAATTACCATTATCTTCTAAAATAGAGCTCAAATTAATTTATAATTTATGAAGTAATAATAAATAAAATGTATATGTATATATTAAACAAAGTAAACCAAGAATCATAACCATGTGCTTTATAAATCTCAAATCTAGGTAGGCTTACAGCCTGTAAGAATTCAAGGGTCGAAGCCCTTTCTACTAAGACAACCAATTACACAAAAGTCTTTTTATTAACTATAACTAGTTTACATTACAGACTGAAAGAGTAAAAACCCCATAAACTTTACATCTAGACTGTTTTACAGTCTTCATTCTTAAACCAAATATACATAAATATTTAATATTAACAGTAAATTACATTATTGACAGATTAGGGAAAACCCTTTCCACAGTTTCATCTTCTTAAGAATCGAATAGAAAAACCAAAGCAAACGAGACAGAAATCACATAACTTTACACACAGAGGAGTTTTATAAACTTAACACAGTACTACATTTGTAGGCCGTAAGGTTGAACAATATTCATCAAAACAACACTTACATCACAACTTTTAAAGCTTGTGCAACCCAACAAGGTATCGACAGGGTTTAAATAAACAAAACATGGATTACAAATAACAATGTAAATATCATAACTAGCAGAGAGTTCGTAGCTAGGTTTCCAACCATAGTGACCTTCAACCAATCCATTTCGCAAGCAGGGAGAACCCACGACGAGATCGGGGCTTACTGGTTTGGAAGCTCACAAAGATAACTGAAGGATGAGCCTGTTTTCCATTCAAGTCTGGAGCTGTCCTCATGAGCCTGCAAGTTAAAAACCAAAAAATATTCAAAAATCGAAGTATTGATCTATTAAAACCCAAAAAACTTAGTAATTAAATCGAAAAAAGGAAGGCGAGCAGAGTTAAGTGTGTACCTGTGAGTGAAAGTAATTTTAGCCGAGAGAGTATAGTCACTGAGAAGCAAGCAAACCCTCATGCCAATCCTATGACAGAGGCAACAAGGTTACAACACTCAAACTCCATGATACCAAGACAAGGAACAAGCAGTGACAGGGTAAAAACCATGTACAGGCTTCGAGCCAAATGAAGAAGAAAATATCACTCACACAGTAAATCCTTACTCACAAGAGAAACTGAGATTACAAGTTATGATATCAAAACCACTCTGCAACAAATACAGACTATGGAGGTAGCAAGCAGAGAAGGAGCAGGACTCTCATGGCTGCAAAGAACCTCTCAGTGCAGCCGACAGACATACAAACCCTCAGAGCCAAATGCCAAGGAGTAGGGTTTAAATTATTTATAAGTCACCAATGCATGGAGGAGAATATACCACGTGCCTTCCAAAATTTTTAACCAAGCGTGGGTTATTTCCTATGTCAACACTGCATACCACCGAGAATGGATTATATCATTTCCAATAACATAAAACTTGATCTCGACTGTAGTATAAAAGTGCATGTTATTAGCCAATATTACAATTAACGTTATTGACTATATTATGATGCTCATATGATTGCTCATAATGTCATTTTGGCCATCGATCTTATGGACAGTTCACATGATTGCTTACTATGTCAATCATACTATTGATTTTGCCATGCTTTAGAACTAGTATAATATAGGAATAAAACTTATAATGTTTTCTACCTTTAATTTCAACCATATGATAATAGTGGTTAGGTAGTGAAACTACCTTATAGTACAAGTTGTAATTTGTTATAACCTAGTATAGTAAATTCTAACTCAGTATAGTACTGTAACAATACAATAACAATTTCATTATGGTTATAGACATAACACCATGTACACAGCTTTCCCACTAGATGTGCAAGAAGATAATCGCATTTGTAAACAAGTCAAACATGTGGTATTTTTCACGACTAGTAAGGGAGAATTTAGAGTAGGGTTATGTTGTAATTACAATATCTTTCATAAACCAATAGCTCTAAGCTTTTCACATAAAACTCAATGCTGATAAATTAAGGAGTCTTCAAAGAGACTGAAGACAAACCTCATTGCAAGAGTTTCTCTTAACAAAACTAACAACTCATGGTAAACTTTATCTTTGAAAAATATAAGATTATGTCCATACATAAAGAGTAATGTACTTGGGTTTTTAAACATGACAATAGAAACAAGATCATGATACTAAAAAAGTAATTTTATGTCAAGCTCATGAGCTCTATGCTCACTATATGAATCTATAACTAACTAGGTAATATAGTCCTTACGACAGAAAGAAACCTTGGCAGAACTCATTCTTGTAAAATGGCATTAAGTATGTTAATAATAATATCTTTTATGGTTTAAATATAAATACTGACACATATCCAAAACAGTGAAGGAAATTACTTTACCTCATCGGAGTATTGCATTTAATAATCAATTTATATACTAGCATCTTATCATGCTTTAGAAGTACATCTTGACTTAGTTCAAAATAAACTCCTACTTGACCAAATGCTTACTTGTTGAACCTGTAAGAATTAGCAATCCATTGATTTAGTAGAATGCGAAGTAAGCCCTGATGTCAAACATGGTTTCTCACCTACTTGACAAAAAGTAAATCATCAGTATAGATAGAAGCAACTAAATGCAAGTCATTTTTATAAAACTTATAAAAATTAAAGTTGTATTAGTTTTTCTGTATTTGAAACTAATCATTACAAATTATTAAACTGTTTCATTTTCCACTGACCACTAGCAGTTACTAAACTGTGATTTCAAACATTTTATGTCACTTTAAAAGTTTTAATTTTTTATGAAATTTTGGGGTTATGACAAGACATCCTCATTATATCCAAGAAGCACTATGAGTTCATAAATGCTAAAGAACAGGAAAAAGAAAAAAAACGTGTGGCCAAATATCTATTTATATCCACGACCGCATGTATTACTAGCTTGGTTGTCGTACAATAGCTACTTGGGTTTTCCCCCGATAACCATGCGAGTCGAAAAATTGGCAGGATCTCAACCACCTATGGTGCATTAAAGGCTCATGAAATATCCATCAACCTCTCGGCCTATAAAAGGAATCCATGGGCATGCATCTTGTAAGAAGAAATTAGAGCAAGGTTATGTTGCTGGAATTGTGATAGATCTCCCTTATAGCTCACATTTTCCCTCTTGTTAGCATATTCCAAGATCCCTTTCCACCTTCCTCCACTAGGAAGTATTCTTCTCATTTTCTCTTCAATCTACAGAATATAGTGCAGACAAAATAGACCTCCTCAAGAGGGATTTTTTGCCTCCATTTGGATCTCACATCTCCTAGGTGGTGTACATGATTGAGCATTGGGAAATACAAAAGTGGTTCGGAATCTAATGGTTGTTGGAGTTTGAATTCCTACCCCTTGTTCTTTGATTTATTTTGTTTTTTTTTTCTTTGTTTTTATTTGGTTTCACTAACAACCAATTGCATGATCACTTGGAGCACTTCCCCTACCTACAAGGGAATTCAATATTGAATCCTTGTTTCATCCTACATGTATTTTCCCCTCACCAAGAGGTAAGGATTCACCCTTGTGCAATATTTTTCACAACAATTAACTCTCAATTACTTTATGGTCAAAAGTGTTTCCTAATTTTTATTGATTATTTTGAAGAGGCATTTGGTTCATCTCCTTCTTTCGATTTGATGATCAAGTGAAAGCATCCAACCATTTTCAATGCACAGTTAAATTGCATCATGACTCAAGTGAATGATAATTTATACTAGCAATGAGTTGGAAATTTATTTCCACAACAGTTTGAAGTATTTCCTAACCTATAAAAACATCTCTCCAGAACAACATAAATCGGTGAGCAAAATCCAGGTTTTTTATTTTCGAATTTTGTATAAAAAAAGGTAAGGAAAATGTGGTCTCATACAACATATGAAGGAAGCATGAAAGTGATGCTTCACTATGTTCCATTTTCTTAGTTATTCCTAAATGGATTTTTGAAGTCCAAACTGAGTATGCGAAAGACCCAAAAACAAGGAAACTAATTAAAGAAGTTGAAATCAATAAAGAAACAAACTTCAAATACTCATGGGAGAAAGACATACTATGGTACAAACAAAGGATATATTTACCGAGTTCATCAAAATTAAAAACTTGGGTATTAAATGAGAACCATGATTCTTTGACAACCGACCATGTTGGATTCTTTAAAACATACCACAATATTCATCAATCCTTCTTTTGGAAAGGAATGAATACTGATATCCATAAATTTGTCGTTGAATGTGACACTTGCTAAAGGAAGAAGTTTGAAACAATGGCTACTCCTGGGATTCTCCATCCCTACATATCTCAATCCATAAATGGTCAGATATATCCATGAATTTTATCACTGGTCTTCCTAGATCATAAGGAAAGGATAGTATATTTGTATTCATTGACTGATTAAAAAAATACGCCCACTTCATTAGTATTTCATGTGAATAAAAGGTTAACCAAGTTGCATATAGTTATGTAAAAAAAATATTTAAGCTCCTTGGGTTTCCCAAAATTATCATTAGTGACAGGGACCCCAAATTTACCAGAAAATTTTGGAAGGAATCATTCCACTAAGTGGGGTCTTCATTAACTGAGTACCTCTTACCATCCCTAGACAGAAGGACAAACTAAATTTGTAACTAAATGCTTGGAAGGATACCTTAGGAATTTCATGAATGACCACCAAACTCAATGGGTACATTGGATCCACCTTGTAGAATGGTGGTACAATAGTACATATCATATAGAGACAAAAATGTCCCCTTTTGAAGTCTTATATGGGTATCCTTCTCCTACAACAAAGGAATATGTTACCAACAATTTCAAAGTTCCCGTAGTGAAATACTATCTAGCAACATTTGATGAGGTCCTCTAAATTTTGAAGAGTCATATTGAAAAAGAGAGAAAATGAATGAAGCAACAATTTGACACCAAAAGAAATGATCGATATTTTGAAGTAGGTGATTGGGTGTTTGTTTGAATTCAACCATACAAACAAACTTCACTTAAAAATTCCAAAAATCATAAACTTGCGCCAAAGTTTGATGGTCCATATCAAGTAAGGAACTGAGTAGGACAAGTGGTTTATGCTCTAGACATACCTAATAAAGGGAAAATACATGATGTTTTCCATGTGTCCTTCTTAAAAAAGAAATTGGGTATAACTACTCACATACAAACAAAATTACCTATTCTAGATGATGAAGGAAAAATGGTGCTAGAGCCTGAATGCATATTAGAGATTAAAACAAGAACACTCCCTTCCAAATTCATAAATGAATACCTTGTCAAGTGGCAAAACTTACCTGATGAAGAACCTAGTTGGGAAAATTAATATTTTTGTTTGCGGCACCTATCCTTAGCAACAATTTGTGGCCAAAGTATCTCACAGAGAGATGACTTGTAATGGAACTAGAGAAAAATTAGTAAATTAAATTTTTTTAATATTACTTGTTATTATTATTAGTTAAATGTCAACATTAGAAAGACACAATTATGAGGTGTCTCTTCCATTTTATTTAATGCCTCTCAATCTCTTGTAAAAATAATCATTCAATAATAAATAAATATTTTTTTTGAAATACATTCCATCGATTTAATGAGATTGCGATGTAAATTGTGCGTTTAGGGATGGTTTTTCCTTGTTTTGTTGGCAACCTATGTATGGTGTTTTTATTGGTTAATTATGGTTGGATGTTGATTGAAGGTTTGAAAAACCAATCAATTTTGGCATGTTAGGGCTCGAAATTGGTTATATTACCTATGATGATTCTTCCCTTGCTCCTTCGTTCGATTCACATGTTGTAGTTTATGTTTGATCATAGATTATTGCAATTTTTGTGGGCAGGATTTGGTACCAAATTCATGTCAAAACCTTGTTTTTTTAGTTATTTTTCCTTAGTCCTTTTATAAGGATCGATTATGTTTTGGTATGTGGAGTTGGACTAAATCAATATCGTTGGTTTATGGTGTCGATGTTTAATCATGACCGCTAATTACCATGGTGTTGACTCATGACTTTCGACGTGCCAATGTTGGGAATTAGAAGTCAGGATAGACTATTGTGTCATGTTGTTCTTCTGAATTCTGACTCCTGATGTGCCGATCTCGGTGGAAGGAGACCATTAGAAATAGGATGCAATATCAAGGCCTAAATGACGGTACTATTTGCTTTAATGTCTTTTAATACAAATGATATGTTGTTGTAAAGGAAAGTTTCCTAGGGCTAGGGTTTAAGAGGCCATCAACATACTCGGGTTGAAAGGTGGATGCAAATGGTTCTCCAAGTATCTATAAGCAAGATCAGAGATTAGAATGGTTCATACGTTAGCCAAATGAAGGTTTATCCAAGCAGACCTTCAATCCTCTTCTTTCTCCTCTTGCTCCTATTGCTCCAAAAGACCTGCAAAATGAATTATACATTCCTCAAACCATTATGACCACATATAAAGCAATGATAATCAAAGAAACATGAAATAATGATCTGACTAACATCATCATATGATCATAAACAGAGATTCAATCACACATTGAACAATGATTTGGGAAGAAAAAGGACATCACATATTTATTAATCATGAAATGAAGTACAAATATACCTTCTCTTCAAGTTGGGCACTTCACGAAACCTTGATCTGGTTCTGCTGCTTCTCTTCTCCAAGGAACTTAGCCTCCAGGCTCTGCAACACAAGGGGATGATTAATAGGGCAAAGGTGTGGGAAAAGAGAGTCCTAAGTCCTCCATCATGACAATGCAAAAGTTCAATTCCCCTCTCATGGACCTCCTTACCTCTATTTATATGCTTCTGAAGAGATAAGGTCGAAGAAAAATTAGTTACAACTGAAGGAGTCAGTTGCATAACTAACCAAATTACCCAAACTTCGAAAATCATTTTTTTGACATGAATAAGAGGGTTGCAGAGACATCAGTCACATATGCAGTAGGTATACATGGGTTGCAATGCAAATAGTCACGTATTTACTACATACACGAGTATTATATATAGCAAGTCACATACCATACGTGGGTTTCCTTAAGGAAACTCACATATACATTAAAAAATATCATTTTTAGGGTACTTATAGGAATTTTCAGACTTTGGTATCTTCTCCCAATATTTATCTAACTAAAATATATTTCCAATGGTACAAAGATGAGGTAAAACGGAGTTACAAAACTCCAGATATCGATCCTCCAAGTTAGATTTTTTTTCAATGAATTTCAGTGACTTTCATGAAGTGTTGTCATGGAAGTGTCGACATGCGAAGGAAACATGGGAAAGTGGTCACAAGAAGAGATGTGTAATTTTGAGCTATAACAAATTCCCCCTAATGTATGAGGTTAGAGGGGAAGATGATAGCCAAAATACATTATAAAGGAAACAGTTGAGTATGGAGAAACTAGAGAATCCAAGATCAAAAGGCTCGAACAAAGGTACCTGAAAAGAGATAAATGTCAGACAAAACTGATCTCTGGGACATAGAAGTCCATATACAAATCATCGCCATAAAGATACAAGTGGATCCAACATATGTATAACTGATGAAACTATCATGGTCACTCAATAAGCAAAAAGGATCCATATCAAATCTAAAGGAGTCATGGCCACAAACGAACAAGGTGGATCCATGCCCAACAATCGATCATAACCACAAGAATACAAGGCGGATCTATGTCTCAGCAAAATGTCATATAAAATGTAACAAGGTCTTGTGCAGCTTGGGCAATAGAAAAATGATGATGCTATTGCCGACCCAAGGTTTTCAATCCAAACTGTCCAAAAAAGGTACGAATCCTAACCATGCGAAGAAAGGAGCTAAAGGTAAACATTGAGGAAACTATTTGATTACCGGTCAATGATGAGAACCATTAACAAACATGAGGGAAACCACCATTAATGAAAATGGTCCCCAAGATACCTAGTACATTCTAACAAGTGTGAATACAAGGACTTGAATTCGAACACTTGAAGAATCCATCGAGTAGGAGACATTAAAGTATTCCCACTACCCAATAGCGAGGGAAATTGCCACTGATGACTGCAATCCCCAAGGTACTGTCATAAACTCTAAATATAATTCATAGAGCAAGATGTGTTGCATTCGATAGGAAGAGATCTGTTGGAAGGAAGGCATTGAGGCATCCTTCATCATCCAACACAAGGTAAGTCAGAGACTAATTGGATCTAGAATTGGTACAGAATTTCATGACAAGGACCACCGAAGACATGATGTAATGAACTGATACAAGGGAATGGATGACACAAAAGGTCAAGGAAACTTCAGAATGGGTGACAAAGGTTTAATCCTTGAACAACGAGCACGACACAAAAATGACTTAGGCAAATTTTGACACAAACATACCAACGATGCAACTCTGCAATGTAGGAGATATTGACATATTCCCCATATAATTGGAAAAGAAACCAACCGGAGGAGTAAGAAACTCTGAATCGGGATAAGGTCAAAATAATAGGACCCAACTGTTGATAGACACAAAACTGGTGCTTTGTTCAAGGAAACAAGACTTGTTTCCATGATGTAAACTACATGTAAATGAACTTCCCTTCCCCTGTTTCTTGTAAAGGTTTAATGAGTCCAAGAAAGCAAACTCGAGACCTTCTTCATTATTGGAAAGCTTGAAGAAGAGATAGAAGAATTCTTGATGAAGCACTGATTCGTGGATTTTACGAGCCTGAACTAGTACATGTTCGTTGGTGTTTTCATATTTTGAGAGTCTGAAAACCCCAAAGAAGACTCTAGGGGGGAACTTTTTCGTCCAATTTAGTCTCCTGAGGCCGAAAAAGTATAAAAAAAACCACAGAAGAACTCTCTTAGCTTCTAAAGAAGTAAGGCGCACCTTTTTTGTACTTAGTCGAGGAGGTCTAAAAAAGGTTAAATTACCACCTATCCAATGCACCTTAAGAAGCGGCAAATAGCCTGAGTTTAACGAGTGTGAAGGAAGGAAAAATCACTTGGAAATATCCACTTGATTACGAGAAATGGGGCTTACAATAGTAAACTCGATGCTTTGCTATTTAGGGTTTAATGAGCATGACAAAGACATAAAGTACACTCAAAATATTTTTCATGTTTAGGTCCAGAGCATGAAAAAGAGAAAACTAAGCTCATACCAAGGGTTCCTTTTTCGTAAGTTTAGTCCCTTAGGTCTGGAAAAAGTGATAAACCTATGCCTGAGAATACTCTTCTCAATTCCATAGAAAAGAGAGTGTTACTTTCTCATATTATTCCACATGGTCCGAGAAAGTGATAACCTACCACCAATGTGGATGCCCATTCACATATTCTTAACGAGCCTAAACGGACAAGTTTACTCGGTAGTCAAGTCTATTTTGAGGAGTCAGACCTGGGCCTAAACAAACTCAATATCTTTCCCGTGAATTTTTAACGATTCCAGAAAATTCAATTGGTGGCCTCCTTACTGTTTTTAACGAGCTCGAAGGAGACCAGAAATAATGCTCTAAATGCAAGGAGGCGAGTGTCATAGGAAGGCGAAACTAGTTCCATGTGCAAGGAACAAACCTATGCATAATGCAAGGAACATGAGCATGATAAAGACACTCATGGAATGTCTCCTCAAGGTAAAAGGTGTCAAGTTGCAAAGGAAACAGATACAAGGCTGAGTAATGATGAGAGCAAGGATGAGGGTTTATACAATGATCTAAAAGCATGGAAGTCGGCATCAGGATCATAAGCGCAAGCAAGGTACATGCAAATGCAGTTACAATTTGAACAACAAGACAAGGCCAGTAAACAGTTTTGAATCCAACTAACAATCCTATCTCCAAGAAACAACAACATTAGGATAATATTCAGAAGAAATGATCTGATGCGGGTCACTTTGGCAGAAACACATGTGGCTTTGCTATCTTCTACAAAAGGAAAAGTCAAGGAATAATTAACTGAAGAAGATACTATAGCACCAAGGCTCGAGGATTTATATTCAGTAAGATCAACCTCAGAATAAGATCAAAAATCAACAAGGGACATAGAGTCTACAAGAACAAACTCAGTATCACAGGAGTTGAAAAATTCATAAGAAAAATCAAACTCATCAGGATCACTGACATGTTGTTCAAAGGAAGAGTCAAAAGACTCAACAAGACCAACATAAGAAGACCGATCCATGCGAAGATCAAGCTTACTAAGAAAATCAAGGTTAGACTTAGTCACAACTGAACCGACATCCAAAAGAAGGTCAGACTGTATCAAAGACTCTAGGAAGACTTCATCCGAAGGAAGGAGATCATCGAGATAGGACACATGTCTAAACTTTCAAATGGATCAACATAGTGGAGATAAGGCTCCATAGTCTGTATAGGATGACTCACCTAGTCAACTACTAGGACCAAATCCCAAGAAGGTAAGCATGAAAATAGAGCCTGCTTCTCAGTAGCAATTGAACGCAAAGGACATGAGGCCACATATCTTGCCTGTGGTGGAGTAGTGTCTATAGAAACACTAAGAATCAATAAAGGAAAATCCTGGTTTCTACTTGGGTCAGGAGATGGATCAAGAAAATCCAACTGATTAATAGTGACAATTTCTTCGCCATGATTAAAGTACATCACACGAAAGAATTTTGACACCATAGCTTGCATGGCATAGACATAATCATGTCCAAGGAGCATATTGAAGTCCAAGGGGTCTTCTATCACCATGAAGTCAACTAAGACTGTCTGTCCACCCCAAGTAATAGGTGTTTGAGAAGGAATTCCCAAGGATATACAAGGTCTTCTATCAAATTCCAGTAACTGACTAGCAGTCGACACAAGGCTAGGAGATCACATGCCTCTCCAAGCACAAGTAAAAAAAATACTAACTGAGGATCCTTCATCAACAATACAATGAGCAATTGTGTATGGTTCAACTTTTACCTTTATCTGGAAAGGTGCATTAGAAGGAAAGCTCGTCTCAACTATGCTATCCCAATCAAAGGAAGCAATTCGAGAGCTTGGTGGGGGTTGATTTGAAGCGAGTTCAGTGCCCCCTTGTTCAGTAAGTTCTGAACTGAAAGTGAAGAAATTGTGACTAGAAGACACTTCACTCTCCAAAAGAAGAGTGGGATTGATCGATAATGGAATCGATTCAACCGCTTCATGAAATTAACTCTCCGAAGGGAGAGTGCGATTGACCAAAGGTGACATTGGTTCAATCCCATCAGGATCACTCTCTGAAAGAAGAGTGGGATTGACCAAAGATGTGATTGTTTTGACCACTTGATCAACCAAAGTTTGAGTAGATTATTGAGAAACTATAGGTTGTTCAGGAGAGGGAAATTCTTGAGTCTTGGACCACACTCTTTGCACCTCTTCAATAGCAGGGCACTGGTGAGTAAGATGATCTCCCTTGCATATCTTACAAGGGAACTTAAGTTTGCACCTCAAACGACCAATTTTCTCAATGGTGTCAACATGAATAGCAATCATTGACTGTTTTCTCTCAACATGACCTACAGAGGCTAATATTTTTCCCCCAGCATGACCCCCAAAGGCTGGGTGACTGGGTCCAACCTGACTAAGATATGCTGGTTGTTGAAAAACTTCAGAATGTTCAAAAATAGGATGACCATGAAACCAAACTCTTTGTACCTTCGAGATAGAAGGGAATTTATAAGTAATGTGGTCTCCCTCACAAAGCTTACAAGGAAAATTGGGCTTGTGTTTTGAATGGGCTATCTTTTCAACAATGTCAACATGACTCGTATTGGCTGATGGATTGTCTTCAGCATGAACCACAGAGGCTGAGAGACTGGGTCCAACATGACTTGCAGAGGTTGGACGAGCACCACCAGCATGAAAAGCAGAGGCTGAATGGTTAGTATCAACATGCTTTGCAGCAGTTGAGTGTGTCCCCCCAGCATGAACTTCAGAGGCTGGGTGGATGGATCCAACATGACTTGCAGAGGTTGGATGGGAAGGTTCAACTTGAACATCAGAGGTTGAATGGGTTCTCTCAGCATGAACTGTAAAGGCTGAGTGATTGGATCCAACATGACCTGGAAAGGTTGGAAGGATCCCACTAGCATGATCAACAGAGGCTGGATGGTGAAGATAACCTTGACTTGCAGAGGTTGAGTGCTTAGATCCAACATGACCTATAGAGGTTGGATAGGTGCCCCCAGCATGAAATGTAGAGGCTGGGTGGTGAGGTTCAACTTGACCTGTAGAGGTTGAAAGGGTGCTCCCTTTATTATGTGCCTTCTTCCTATTCCTCCTTCTTTTACTCATTTTAGAATGTCAGTTACTAGTATTAGTACTTTCACCGCATGAGGTAGAAGGAGTAGGAGAATCAACTACAGGTGAAGGGGAATAATTGTTTTGATTCCCTTGATATAAGGAGATTACTTGAGAAGCATCATGAGCATTCAAGACAGTTGGAGTGGAAAACAACCACACCGGTATCCCTAGGGTGAATCCAGCTAGATTCAAGGTGGCCATCAAAGGAACACCAACATTCCCTGTGAGAGTTATAGTACAAGGAGTTCCCAGCATGGGGATATATTGGTTGGTATTCAAAGGGGTGTTAGCCATAGTTTCAAAGAATAATACAAACTCTGAGGTCGAGAGGAAACCAAAAGTACAAAACAGACACGTGAAGGCAGACTAAGTACAGACAAACACACAACACTCACTAAAAAATTCCTAAATCCAAACAAACAAATAGGTATAATATATGCTTTCTAGAATAAATTTGATAGACAGTTACTAGGAATCCCTGTATATTTTCTTAGGCACAAGCGAAGGAATCACCCACCGCCATTTCACACCTTCTACCAGGGTTACCTTCCAATCCCTTCCAAGGTCAACTAGAAATAGGCTTTCGGTGTACCTGTGTATGAACCCTAGATGTCAATATAGACTAAAGGCTACCGCAACTATACTAATAGTCTGGGGGGATAGTCGGAAGCCTGGTTCGTACTCATGGGTAGGGTAGCAAATCCCAAAACCCTGTCTAAGACAGAATCCCTAGATGCGCAAAAACCTTGGCCTACGCTTTGACAAGGAATCAAAGGGTTATCTCCTCAGTCCAAGCCTCCACGCGGCCTCGTGCTTAACTCCCGTTTGAGAGGATATTCCCAGATACAATCAACATAGAAGAGGATTTACCTATTGATTGGCCAACTATGTCTAAATTTAAACACTTGTGGAGAGTTGAAACTCCCTAATCCACAAGTCTAGCCTAAGCTAGTTGGTGTAGGAGCCTATAAAACAAAACTTACTAATAATTTTTAAATTATATCATTCATTTTAATAGGCTATTTTTAGTCAGAGGAAAATTGCGTGAAACTTATGTCGTGTTTTGACTCAAAGTTGAAACAAAATGACTAAGAAAAGAGAAATGAAATGTAGAAAGAAAAAACTATTCTCTTTCATTTTCAAATATAAACTTGAAATCCACAAAAGAACAATAATTTTATTTTTATTTTTTCAAAAATAATGATATGCAATGCATTAAAAACAAAACCCTAATCTACATGCATATTAAAAAACCATATGTTCTTTTTTCTTTTTCTTTTATAAATGCAAAATAAAAACTACCTACAAACTAAATGTATGCAGATAACAAGAACAAAGCAAAAGGAACACTTCTATACAACCACCAAATAGACTCTAGAATTCCCTAAAGTCAGTATAAACCCTACTTGAAAGGACTGCTTGCATAAGAGACAAGTCAACTATTTTGGCATGGTGAAGTGAACCAACAAAAGAAGAAGGAAACGAACACCAACAAGCTTCTGAACTCAGATAAAGATCACTGACATAGGCTGACCAGAAACATAATCCAAAAGACAAACCAATCAAAGGGGGTATGGGGAATGAGTAAAGAGAAACCCTAATGCTATAAAAAGGCTTACCACATAGATAAAGAACAACCAAAATGGATGACACTAACTCCCTGGAGTCATGCACCTGCAGAGGACCCCAAAAGACCTACCAAACAACCTTCAAACAGAAGAAAAAACCACAAAAGAGGAAAAAACACTGTTTAAAGGGGCATACGTGAGTTTCACTACTGACAAGTCATGTATCATACATGGGTTGATAGTAAATCAAGTCATGTATAAATACCATATACGCGACTGTTCAATCTGCAACTCGCGTATGGGTGGGAAAAAACCCAAAAAAGGTAAAAAACTACCTTAGGAAGGCAGGGGAGGGTGTTCTATCAGATAGATAAAGTGTTCCTAAGTGGAAAGAAATACCTGAAACCTTGCAAAATACTGAAAGAAAAACAGAGAAACACCAAACAGACAAGGCTCTCCCCAGCAGAGTCGCTAGTTCTATTGTAAAGGAAAGTTTCCTATGGCTAGGGTTTAAGAGGCCATCAACGTACTGGGGTTGAAAGGTGGATGCAAATGGTTATGCAAGTATATATAAGCAAGATAAGAGATTAGAATGGTTCATACCTCAGCCAAACAAAGGTTTATCCAAGCAGACCTTCAATCCTCTTCTTTCTCCTCTTGCTCCTATTGCTCCAAAAGACCTGGAAAACGAATTATACCTTCCTCAAACCATTATGACCACATATAAAGCAATGATAATCAAATAAACATGAAATAATGATCTAAATAACATCATCATATGATCATAAATAGACATTCAATCACACATTGAACAATGATTTGGGAAGAATAAGGACATCACATATTTATTAATCATGAAATGAAGTACAAATATACCTTCTCTTCAAGTTGGGCACTTCACGAAACCTTGATCTGGTTCTGCTGCTTCTCTTCTCCAAGGAACTCAGCCTCTACGCTCTGCAACATAAGGGGATGATTACTAAGGAAAAGGTGTGGGTAAAGAGAGTCCCAATTCCTCCAGCATGATAATGCAAAATTTCAAGTCCCCTCCCATGGACCTCCCTACCTCTATCTATATGCTTCTGAAGAGATAGGGTCGAAGACAAATTAGTTACAACTGAAGGAGTTAGTTGCATAACGAACCAAACTACCCAAACTTCAAAAAACATATTTTTGACATGAATACACGGGTTGCAGAGACATCATTCATGTATGCAGCAGGTATACGTGGATTACAATGCAAATAGTCCCGTATTTAGGGCATACATGAGCATTATATATGGCAAGTCACGTACCATATGCGGGTTTCTTTGAGGAAACTCACGTATACATTAGAAAGTCTCATTTTTAGGGTACTTATAGGCATTTTCAGACTTTGGTGTCTTCTAAAACGTTTTAGCTAACTGAAATATATTTCTAACTATGTAGAGATGAGGTCAAACAGAGTTATAGAACTCCAGATATGGATCCTACAACTTAGGTGTTGTTTCAATGACTTTCATGAAGTGTCGTCGTGGAAGTGTCGACATGCAATGGAAACATGGGAAAGTGGTCCTAGGAAGAGATGTGTAATTTTGAGCTATAATAGATTCCCCCTAATGTATGAGGTTAGAGGGGAAGACGATAGCCAAAATACATTTTAAAGGAAATAGCTGAGTATGGAGAGAGCAGAGAATACAAGATCAAAAGGCTCGAACAAAGGTACCTGAAAGAGAGATAAATGTCAGAAAAAACTGATCTCTGGGACATACAAGTCCATATATAAATTATCACCATAAATATACAGGCGGATCCAACATATGTATAACTGATGAAACTATCATGGCCTCTCAATATGCAAAAAGGCGCCATATCAAATCTAAAGGAGTCATGGCCACAAATGAACAAAGTGGATCCATGCTCAACAATCAATCATAGCCACAAGAATTCAAGGTGGATCTATGTATCAGCAAAATGTCATATAAAATGTAACAAGGTCTTGCGCAGCTTGGGAAATAGAAAAATGATGATGCTACTGCTGGCCCAAGGTCTTCAATCCAAACCGTCCAAAAAAGGTACGAATCCTAGCCATGTGAAGAAAGGAGCTGAAGTCGAACATGGAGGAAACCATTTGATTACCGATCAAAGATGAGAACCATTAACAAATGCGAGGGAAACCACCATTAATGAAAATGGTCCCCAAGGTACCTAGTACATTCTAACAAGTGTGAATACAAGGACTTGAAGTCAAACACTTGAAGAATCCATCGAATAGGAGACATTAAGGTATTCCCACTACCCAATAGCGAGGGAAATTGTCACTGATGACTGCAATCCCCAAGGTACTGTCATAAACTCTAATATCATTCCCAGAGCAAGATGTGTTGCATTCAATAGGAAGATATCTATTGGAAGGAAGACATTAAGGCATCCTTCATCATCCAACACAAGGTAAGTCAAATACTAATTGGATCTGGAATTGGTACATAATTTCACGATAAGGACCGCCGAACACATGATGTAATGAACTGATACAAGGGAATGCCGACACAAAAGGTCAAGGAAACTGTAGAATGGCCGACAAAGGTTTAATCCTTGAATAGTGAGCACGACACAAAAATGACTTAGGTAGCATTTGACACAAAAATACCAACGATGCAACTCTGCAATGTAGGAGACATTCACATATTCCCCATATAATTGGAAGAGAAACCAACCGGAGGAGTAAGAAACTCTGAATCGAGATAAGGTCAAAATACTTAGACCCAACTGTTGATAGACTCAAAATTGGTGCTTTGTTCAAGGAAACAAGACATGTTGCCATGATGTAAAATACATGTGAATGAACTTCCCTTCCCCTGTTTCTTGTAAAGGTTTAATGGGTCGAAGAAAGAAAACTCTAGACCTTCTTCATTTTTGGAAAGCTCGAAGAAAGAGACAAAAGAATGCTTGATAAAGAACTGATTCATGGATTTTACGATCCTAAAATAGTACATGCTTGTTGTGTTTTCATATTTTGAGAGTCTGAAAAATCCAAAGAAGACTCGGGGGGGGGGGACTTTTTCATCCAATTAAGTCTCATGAGGCCGGAAAAGTAAAAAAAAAACCACAGAAGAACTCTCTTAGCTTCCGAAGAAGTAAGGGGCACCTTTTTCATACTTAGTCAGGGAGGCCCGAAAAATGTAAAATT
>LPNX010490312.1:43194-83547 GCA_001517045.1 Pseudotsuga menziesii | reverse complement strand
CAGCCCACATATTCCTTGCGGGTAGCCGTATAGGCTTTGTTTTGGACATACTCCAAGTACTCTCGGGTATATCTGGAGTCCCCCTTAAGCCTAACTTAAGCAACTTATACTCCAATTTTAACTTAAAACGTACCAAGATGCAATCACAAAACATTTATTCTAGACACATGCAAGCACACTGATCTTTTTTGACTCCGTTATTAAGGCACTGGTCTTTTCTGCTTCATATTTATATTGTGTATCAATCTTGTGCTTTCGTGTGTATCTTTGTATCTTGTCATCTTGATTGTTTATAGTTAAAGTTTTCAAACTCCTAAAATAACCGATTCAATACAACATCATTACACTAAGAAATCATCCTTAGTAACTTAATAGGGTCTACCCCCCTTGGCTTCGTTAGGAGTTGAGCCTAAACGGAGGAGTCAAGAACAAGGTGACAGCCTTGACTCGAGACTTGCCCCCAAGGACACATCGAGTGGCTTGAAGATTTCTGCCACATGATCCAGGTGTGTGAAAAGACGGCAACACTTTTTGGCGCCGTTGCCGGGGATAAATCTTTTTATTCCCGAGTACGACTTTTATTTTCTTCCTTTTTGTTTTTGCTTTGTTTGATGAATGTTTAGAGTNCAAGGTGACAGCCTTGACTCGAGACTTGCCCCCAAGGACACACCGAGTGGCTTGAATATTTCTGCCACGTGATCCAGGTGTGTGAAAAGGCGGCAACAAATTCCAACTCACAAAATTTATTGTTGGCGCGTTTTATTATAAGGCCCATTTTAGACCCCAAATTTCCTCTAATGAAAATTGTATGATCTATCTTGTGAGTGGTGTGTTGGTCCATAGATATATGTGCTCAATTTAATATGGTATCAGAGCCTCAATGGGACAAGTAACTTCTCCTACTATAGATTCATACTTGGATCAAAAAAAATTGAGCAAAATTGCTCCTTCTGGTACTACACCAAAAGCAAATAATTTACCACTTAATATCCCAATAAAGGAATTGTTGATCAAGCTTGCTTGATCAACTATGCTGAGTGTGAAGAAAATTCCAAAAGTGTAGGATGTTGACCTTACTTTGTCTGTTTTATTGGGTGATTTACAGGTTTATCAGTCTCCTTCACTACATTCACTACAAGCAACTCAGTCTCCTTCACTGCATTCGCTACAGCAGCTCAATCTCCTTCACTGCATTAAAAATGGCCCCTCCAATGGAGCTTCTCACTCCTTTCAACTACCACCAATGGAAGGAGGACATGGAGATGCAGCTTCGCTCCAAAATAATCTTTAGACTCACAATGGAAATAGAGGTAGAGCCAGTTCATTATGTTGACAAAGAAAAGTATTGGAATAGGCTTGATGAAGCATATGGATGCTTGTGCCTCTCAATCTCTCGAGATCTTCTTTTCCACATTATTCGATTGAAGAATCCCAAGGAGGTTTGGGATAATATTGCTTCCTTATTTGATAAGCAGGATGACCTAAGGATCTATCAACTAGAGAATGATTTGATTTCTCTTCATCCAACCAATTTCGAAACACTAAATGACTTCTTCACCAAATTCAAGCATCTAGTGTTCCAGTTGAAGTTGTGCAAGGTTGAGAAGGATGATGATCAACTCATCCTTACCATTCTCTTAAAACTTGGTGCAGACTACTCAGTCTTTGTATCAACCTTTCATTCAGTGAAGCTCACTACTCCAAATTGGAGGATTCCTAATCTTAATTCCTTCATTGAATCTCTCACCCAGGAGCATGACAATTTGATCCAAATGGGGATCATTCGATCTTCCAAATATCAAGCACTGGTTGCTAGAGGACCTAAGGTAGTGAATGATAAAGGGAAGCAAAAGGATGAGTCTCGTGTGGAGAAAGAGCAGTGAAATGAGCCTCCAGGTTTGAAAGAAGCAAGAAGAATGGAAAAGGAAAGACCCTATGTTCTTACTGTGGAAGGGGATTTCATCTAGAAAGCTCCTGTATGAGAAGAAAAATTGATGAGATGGATCTTCTTTTGAAGAAACATAACATTATTGTACTTGCTAGCGCAAGGAAGGTTGACCACATAGAGAAGAAATTGAAGAACATGAAGAGACATGACATGCATTGAAGGCTATTTGTTAAACAACACATGCCTTCCTCATTGATTCTGGAGCTTCCAATCATATGGTTGCATCTAGAGAATCATTATCTTCCTTGCAGTATTTTGATGGTCCTAGTATTCAGATGGGTAATAACAGGAAAATTTGAGCTAAAGGGAAGGGTTCTATCAAGCTTGAACATGGAAAGTTCAAATATGTGCTTTATGTACCCTCCTTAGCTGAAAATTTGTTATTGGCATACCAGATGACTCATACTGGCTCTCCAAAGACAGTGATATTTGGTCCTGACTCAGTGGAGATCACATATATCTCTATTGGAAAAATCATAGCGAAGGGTGATGCAAATCATGCCTCCAAGTCATATGAGTTCTCACACTTCATGCCATTTTCAGAACCAATGCACTCTTCATTATCACTTGAAAGGGAAGGTAAAAACATTCCATCTACTTCTTTTGCAGTTTCCACTAGTATTTCATAACCAGCTGTATCAGTTTATGAGATTGAGATTCAGGGTGATTCAGGTCTAGATCCAGTCCCTACTCCCAAGTGGGAAGCTAGGAAGATGACTAGAAATCCATATGACAGTCAAAAGACAAATAACCTTGCTCTATGTAATGCAATCTTACCTCCTTCAGAGAGATGCAACAAACTCCCTATGAGATGCTACATGGAAAGGTCTGATCAATTACATTGCCTTCATAATAATAGAATGGATCATACACCTCTTCATCCAGAAAGAGGAAAAGGTTCCATTCCGCCTTCCTTCCATCATCATTTTGGGAGAAGATGGAGAAGTCTACATGTCAGGCCCTAGGATACTTGTGCACAGAACATCCTGCATGCTGCTTCGCTACATCACAGAGATGAAGGTTACAGCAACATATTTTCAACTTTTTTAAACTTGAATCCTGATTCTATCTACTTAGTTAGAGGGGGGGATTTTTTCCCATGTGGTTTTTCCTCAACTCCATGTATTGAGCAGTTACTTTGCTTGTTGTAATGGTTAACCTATGGCCTTAGTTACCAAGGCCCACAAATTTTCCAAGTTTAGCATTCAGGGGGGGTGTTAGAATTATAATCATCCCTTGTCCAATTTGGTCAATTATGTCTAAATTAGGAGTCCTTTCAGTCTAATTTTAGTCACTAGCACCATTGGGTCTATATGGCCTAATTGGGGCACATGTACCAGTTACTAAAGTGTGGAGAACACTAATTTAGGACAAATTCCAGTGATTTCACTTGCATGCATTAGTTTAGGAGCCTCCTAGATCAATCCCTACAAATTAGGAGCCACTGGGAGTGTTGACACCAACCTCCATTAGTTGAGTTCAGTTGGTGACTAGTCAAGATCAGTTAAGAGTCAATCACATCTAGTTCTAGTCTGTTACATTTAGTTCTACTCAGTTAGCACTAAGTTTGCATGGTTGCATGCAGGTGAGGCACATTTACTCACCTACCTCAGTCAGTTAGACTAGTTAACACTGAATTAGACACTTGAGTTTGGATTTTGAACTATGATGAACTCTGATAATGATTTAGACAAGGTCAGTTAACGATCCAGTCAAGTAGATTCAAACCAATTTGAATTTCCTCACATGTATTTTAATTGCATGAAGCTATTTATCCATTGTACTTCATTGTAATTAATTATCTAATTACTTTTGATTAATGAAAACATTCACAGTTGCAATCCATTTTTGCATTGTTTCATTCTTCAATTTCTAAGTAAAATTGTATGATCTATCTTATGAGTTGTGTGTTGGTCCACATATCTATGTGCTCAATTTAATACTTATCTTCCATTTACATGTTTTTATTTTTAAATTTGATTGTAAATTTTTATTCTTGGGAAATCCTAAAGAGGGCGGTTTCATCCCACACAGAAATTAGGTCTTTTTCCGCGTATAGGGATGGGTATATGCGGAAAATACCATGATACCCATGTACATACGCGGTTGTTTTGAAAACAGTCGCATACAGGGCCGTAAATAAGAAATTCAAAGGAACATACTGATGGAACTTGGATATAGTGTGAACATGGTGATTTTGAGGAGGTTGTGGAAGCTGAGATCATGGCTCAAAAAACGTTAAGGGCTTGTGGATTATACAAGTTTTGGCACCTTGGAAGCAGACCTGCAAGATGGGGAGGGTGAGAAACTTCGGTTATGGGAGCATCTTGATTGATTTCTTTTTTGAGCATGTGTTGGGACTAAGCCCAAGAGCTAATATTCCCCCACATGGAGTTCGAGATCCGGATCAACTACGCTAGGAAAACGTCATGCGGAGACTAGGAGGGGGGCGGGTGGCCAACCCCTACCCAGCAAACTTATTTCTATGCTAGTGTAAACAGATCATCGCCATAGATGACTATCCCTATGCAAGGATCGACTTCCATGGATATCCATACACTGGGGGTGAACCACGTTATATCTTGTGTTGTGGTTATTTTGTTTGGTTTCTGTTATGTTTTGATGCTTTTGATAAGTAGGTGAATACTAAAGTAAGATAACTGTTAAATATTAACTTCTCTGTGACTTCCCAGTTAAGGGCTAAGCAATAAAATTCTTTTATCTAACTGCGAAGCTAATTAAGTGAATATCGAAGCTCTATTTGGTATAAATATTTGTTGTTAAGGCTAAAGGTACAGTAATATCCCTCTTTTTCTTGCAGAAACCTGATTCTATGGCACCCCATAGTTGTTTCGGGTGAGACTACAACTTGTTCGCAGGTTGTTTCCGAAAGGGCCAACACTATGGGTCTTTTTATTGGTGCGAAGTTAATGGTATAAAACCTAGGTCTACCCTAAGCCCAACAAGACTATGTTATACCTCTCCTTTGGTAAAATGGGCCACCATGCCCTGGCTGGAAGAAGCACCTCCCTATCTCACTCGGAAATGGAGGATCTATGGCTCAATGGAGCAGATGAGTGGAAGAGAGGGGGATGTGGGTGGCTTGAGAGGAAAAGAGATCTCAAGGCATCCATAGGTAGCATAACAATATGCAAGAGAGGAGTGTTTTTAGTGTGACCCCCCACTCTCCTTTTATAGATTTTTTTGGGGTTTTATGGTTTTAAGCCCTTGGTCCGGGCTTTAGCCCCTTTTTGGGGATTTTAGCCCCTTTCGCCCTAACTTAAGCTCCTTTTATGGTTTTAGGCTCCTTTGAGGGTTTTTAGCCCCTTTTTGGAGACTTTAGCCCCTAGGAGAGTTATTTAGGCTCCCTTTGGGGTTTTTAAGCCCTTTTCTTCATTCTTAAGCCTTTTTTAGGGTTTGGGGGTCTAATGGGGTGTTACAAAGATTGTGTATGGGTGTCCTTGGATGGTGTAGGCCATGTAGAGCTGAGTGAGGGATTTTTTGGGTTAATAGATTGCCCCCTGATGTGTGAGGGCAGGAGCTCATTGTATGGCTGACGGACATCATAGGATTTTTTGTGTAGAGGTGGTGCTTCCGAGGCTGGGGCATGGTGGCTTTTGGTTTTTGTATTAATATGGTTCCCATCAATGGGTGAGATACAAATAATGTTTGACATGTATATGGATGAGGCGGGAATCCCCATGCTCGTGACAATGTCAAAAGAAAATTTTGATCTATGCTCTAAAATACAAGAGTCGATCATATACAATTGATGGTACAATAATGGTTGCCTCAATGTGAGGCTGAATACAATACCGATCTGGTACATTGGACCCATGGAATTCTCATGGAATGCTATATCTTCATGACTAACATCCTACTAGATCTGGGATGGTACATAGTTGTATGGACTCGCTGATTGAGAATCAGAGTCTCTGTGGTACAAGTATGTTGCATCAATCATAAATCTATATAGAAGCACTGCTGGGGCTTCTGAACATTGTCTCCAACGCAACCCAAAAATCATAAGGGACATAACCTATTTAGGTCCCTCGAATAGACTCATCAATGTGCTAGAGTCAGTTGACATCTGGGGTCTTTGACCAAATATTGCATGGACCAAACCCTGTATGAATCTCAATGGTGCGATGATGTAGTTGAAGTTGAGCATGTGAGAAACAACCATCCTAAGAGGCACTAAGGACTCCTCTCAAGTGGTCCAAGGGACTCATTAATGATGTTAATGAAATCAAGGTATAGGGACCTCTGGGTCTATCCTCTAGAATATGTGTGTTGTTGTCGACAGAGGGAGACCTGCCCCTAGTCAAGGAAATGATGTTTCCTTGACCAGAAGCACAAGGGAAATAACCGAAAGGTGTGAGACAATCTACGGGCTGACCCACTGAATGCGAGGGGGGAGGGGGAGGGAAAGAATTGAACAGGGGCAAGGGATTTTGGTAGACTCAAAGTTCCTTTGTTCAAAGTATGACGGTAGGGTGGACCAGGCAGCAAATGAAACTGACTCATGGGAATGGTATCATGGCCATAATACCAAGAATGTTACTACAGAGGGAAATACTTGGAGGAGGTGGACACTTTTGATATTGATGGGATCCAAGGAAGACACATTGTAGAGTACTCTGAACAAAGGCGACCCAAAGGGGGAATGCTACCAAACTGTTTTCTGTGGGGTGGTGTCTAGGGACACCATTATGGTATGATCTCGTGGATTTTTTGTGAGCTCAAGAAAGTAAATGCTCAATGGTGCTTTCAATTTTAGAGAGTCTAAAAGCACGAAGAAGACTCCAGTGGGGGATCTTTTTCATTAGTAGTCTCATGTGCCTGAAAAAGGATAAAAGTATACATAGGAGAGCTCTCCCATCCTGTAGGGGATGAGAGACTTCTTTACCGTTGGTAGTCCAATCAGGCTGAAAAAGGTTAAACCTGTACTGACTGGACGGTCATTTGTTGGAGTAGGGTCCCGCGGCTACAGAGGAAGCTGCTAGTTTAGCGGAAAGGTAAAGTTTTTACGGAAAGAGGAGAAGGCAAGGCTACGACGCTGTAGCATGTTTCCAGCTATAGAGCAGAGCTAGCAACATTGACTTTGAGATAGAAAAGTCTATAAGGCAACGGTACCTGAGCGGCCGAGAGAAGAAAGCTCAACCACTGCATTGAAGGCAGCGGTGGAAGATAGGAGGGCTCAGCAACCCTCATAAAGAAGAAGGAGCAATGAGGCTCAAGCATTGAAGAAAAAGGCCAGGAAGTGAAGCGGTGCATAGTACCCATGATCAGCGCCGGGAAGCATGGAAGACTGCAGAAAGCTGCAGTGTGACGGGAAGCGGCTACCTCAAGGACAGAGAGGACCGACTGTCACTAATTAGGGTATGGGTTTACTGTTGGGATAGGCCCACAGTGTTGTAATGGCATGACCTTCGGGCTGCCTATAAAAGCTTGCATTTTGTATTGTAAAAGGGTTGGTTCAGAGGTTGATTCCTTAGTTGATTAGTTGAATACTTTTGAAGTAGATTCAGGAGTTAGTCAGACAGACTGTGTTGTAACGATCCAGACACCTAGCTTGTCTGTGAGTCATTTGAGTCTGTATGTAACCATCCAAAGAGAGAACAGAGAGGGAAGGATATATTGTAAGAAAGGCAGTATAGAGATAGGAAAAGGCCAGATATCTAGAGGAGATCTCGCGCTGCATATGCAGTGCAACAGACTGTGCCAACTTCCCTCAAGATAGATAATAGAAGCACAGTTTGGTGGACGTAACTCCCATCCTGGGGGTGAACCACGTTAAATCCGCGTGTTATGTGTTGTATGAATGTGATTGTATTTGTTTACTGTTACTGGTTATTATGCTTATGATATTAGTTGCAGTCAATGAATGTATGTATTGCTCAGCTTACAGTAGTGCTTGGGGATTAAAGTAAATGAAGTATTTCAGTAAGTCGCATAAAGGCTCCCTTATGTTGTTTCTAAATGACTGTTTAATCAGAATTTAACTTCCTGGAGGTCGAGCTTCACCCGTCGACACAGCCAATGTTAGAGTGCAAGTCGTGGAGGTAGAATATCGCAGAGAGGCGATATCGCACCAGCAAAGGAGCTGCGGTGCGCGATACTGCGAGCTGAGGGTCTGGCGTTGAGAAGGGGTTGTTTGTCCTGCAGTGCGCAACAATGCGATAAGGAAGGAGATATTGTGAGAAGGTAGAAGTTGTGCGACGAGGGAAGAACCTGTGCAGTGCGCACGAGGGTAGAGAAGCTGCGGTGAGAAGAACTGCGCGACGGAGAGAGTGCGCGACGCACCCACCCAGTAGGAGATCCCGCGGCATGAAGAGCTGCGCAACACCAGTAGGACTGCCACAGAACCTGGTCCAAGACACTTGAGTCTTGGCCAACCCATTAGATTCACTTCAGGTGAGACTTCAGGCCGCTTTGCGGTCTGTCCCCGAAAGGGCCAGTGAATTAGGGGTGTTGTTGATTGATTACAGTAAACCCGGGTCTACCCATGCAATCAACAAATGGTCCCGCGACAGAGGGAGACCTGCCCCTAGTCAAGGAAATGATGTTTCCTTGACCAGAAGCACAAGGGAAATAACCGAAAGGTGTGAGACAATCTGCGGACTGACCCACTGAATGCGAGGGGGGAGGGGGAGGGAAAGAATTGAACAGGGGCAAGGGAGTTTGGTAGACTCAAAGTTCCTTTGTTAAAAGTATGACGGTAGGGTGGACCAGGCAGCAAATGAAACTGAATCATGGGAATGGTATCATGGCCATAATACCAAGAATGTTACTACAGAGGGAAATACTTGGAGGAGGTGGACACTTTTGATATTGATGGGATCCAAGGAAGACACATTGTAGAGTAATCTGAACAAAGGCGACCCAAAGGGGGAATGCTACCAAACTGTTTTCTGTGGGGTGGTGTCTAGGGACACCATTATGGTATGATCTCGTGGATTTTTTGTGAGCTCAAGAAAGTAAATGCTCGATGGTGCTTTCAATTTTAGAGAGTCTGAAAGCACGAAGAAGACTCCAATGGGGGCTCTTTTTCATTGGTAGTCTCATGTGCCTGAAAAAGGATAAAAGTATACATAGGAGAGCTCGCCCATCCTGTAGGGGATGAGAGACTTCTTTACCGTTGGTAGTCCAATCAGGCCGAAAAAGGTTAAACCTGTACTGACTGGACGGTCATTCAAATACTTTTATGAGCATGAACGAAACCAAGTTTGCTCGGTAATCTTTTCTTGATGAGAAGGCTAGAAAAGAGCTTAATGACAACCCGTGGTGAGATTTTTCATAAAGTGCGGCCCCTATGCCCAAGAAAGCATAAAAGTATGCAGAGGGGAACGGTCTTGGCTTGAATGCATCAAGGTGGTCCTTTTCATTTAATGGTCTACATGGTCTGCAAAAGGAGGTAAACGAGACAATGTATATGCCCTTTCCTATACTTTAGCGAGTGGGAAAGGAAGCAGCTGCGCTCAGCAATCTTTTCATTGTTTTTAAGAGTTAGAAAAGAGCTTAAACGAAACTCCAATGTGGTCAACCAATTGCGATGGCACAAGAGGTGCCCCATGTCGAGACGGTGGATAGTGGTCCAAAGCTCATCCACATAGTATGGATGGAGTAGAAGGCTCTCAAACATACCATTACATGCACAGGATAGATTGCGACAGAGGCACACAAACCGAGGTGGCTCAAGAGAGTTGTTTGTGAGTTGTGGTGGATGGACTTGAATACATGCGATGTGAGTGCAAGTCTAGGGGCACTTATATGCCAAATACATGCAAGAAAAATAAATCATTTTGTGGACAATGGTCCAGAGAACCGCGTAAGGTGCGTTGGATGGAGAAGGCAACTATGTGTTAAAAATACAAAACAAAAATGCAAAATTGTAACCCTGACGGGTGGTGGCCCAACAACCCACATGAGTAGCGGTAGGGAAGAGTGATACAAGTACAGGTCTACAAACACCTGCATTGCCATGCTATGGCTCGTAAATCAAGGTGACTTGTGGGAAATGGTCCCAAAATTTATTTGTTAAACATGAGATGATGGTCTCATAAAGAGATAGAGGGCAGAAATATAAAACCAATGGCATGAACGGCGTCTCAAATGAAGTCTGTATGGTCATGTTATGTCGATCGGAAGAAATTAGGTCAAATGGGGCCTATATAAGGGTGGGGTCTAGTTGGTGAGGTGTCATTATCACTGTTCACTATGGAGTTGGAGAGGTGGGCCCTAAATATTCATTTGCTGATTTCTCCTAATTCAACTGACGGTTTCGAGTTTCGTGACTTGTAGGTAAGAGCTCTCGTTGAATCTCATCTTTTTAGTGGTTTACATTCTGCATTTGGTCACCCAGAGGTCCTCCATGAGCATTTTGGGGTTTCATGGAGCCAAGTCGCACCTTTCGAAGGAAAAGGGGCGACCTAGTTGCATCTGTGGGTCATTTTTGGGTGACCTGGTCACTTATTTTTCCCAAACAAGTGTGACTTGGCCTCTGAGGGGTGTTTTTTATGAGAGTTGTGGCTGACATCAGGGTTTTTGCTTATGCAAGATGGCTGAGATCAAGTAGCAAGAGAGAGACCGCAAAGACCTCCAGGAGGCATCATTATGAGACGGGAATGTGAGAGATACATTGGCTCGTTATGGATTGCTGAAGTTCATGAGGATACCCCTCATGAAGAGCTTGGGTTTGCTGCTACAAACACTGGTGAGTTTTTGGGATGTTGATGAGGAGGCGTTCCTCTTTCAAGGCCAGCAGATTGAGATCATGCTGGCAGATGTATACTTTCATACTAGGCTCCCTATGTTGGGAGTTGTGGGTGACTTGGCACTGGTGTTGTCTCAGGGGCAGACATTGGAGGAGTTGTGTGACAGGACCTGTTACGCTACGTTGTATGTATGTGGATCCTATATTCTGATGTGTGACATTAAGGATGTATCGACACAAGAGGTGGCGACATTACTGCTATGCATCTTGGGTTTCATGGGGATCCACAAGATCTTTGGAGGGCAGCTTCAGCTAGTAGAGCATGCTATAGGGGGCACGTACTATGGATGGGGCCAGATGTATCTTCAGGCTGTTCAGTGGTAGCTAAACAAGTCGAAGACATCTGGGGAAGGATTTTGTTTTGGCTCCTTCCTATGTGCTTTCTTTTTTGAGAAAGTACCTACACTGGGCTGTGCAGGATAGTGATCCACAGGAGCCACGGATGTATCGGTGGTGCCAAATGATGATCCGAGAGGGTGGCAACAGAGTGGGACACTTTTTTATTAAGGAGCTATTAGAGCAGTCATGATAGCTTCCAGTGGTGATCGAGGAGTACCCATACGTAGGTATGGACTATCATGGGGACCCCAAGATGCCTCGACCTCCTAGCCAGGCATGGGGACCAGCTGGTATGTATGCGTGATGTTTTTGTGTTCATATTTATACATAGTGTAGTTTGAGTTGGTTGATAGTTGTATGTGTGATATGGGTGGACTGATGGTGTCCTTATTTGTATATGCAGATATTGGTCCTCACCTACCGCCCGGGCATTAGAGGCGGGTAGTTACCATAGCTCCTGCAGCGGTTCCTACTAGGAACCCTCGCAGGCGACAGCGGGAGATGGATGACTTGCTGCCGCATCTTAAGCGGCTTTCTACTGGGATCTCTGATGACAGGTGGCGGCATCTGAGCAATGATTTGATCACTTCTATTCATAGTTTTCCTCCCGAGTGGACTGCTATGATGAGGAGGATGGCTATGGCTTGTGAGAAAGTTCATCGGGTGGCGAGAGGTGATCTTCCTATGGAGGATGAGTCTTCTGAGGAAGATGATGATACTGAGTCATATGATGAGTCTGAGTCAGATTAGTATCCTAGTGGGGTTGTCCCTAGTGCGTTGGTGCACTTGGGAGTTTTTGTGTTGTGATGTATATCCTGCTGAGAAATCATATGTGGCTTCTCATTTTGTATTGGACATGTTTTGGACATGCAATTGATCGATTTATATATATATTTTTGACGCACGTGGATGCTCTTTTATGGTTTTATTATGTGAGTCTTTTTATGATGATGTGAAATGAAAATGCCTATATGATGTATTATTACACTTGTGTTTGTATTTTTGGATATGATTATGTATGATGTTATGGTTGTATGCTCCCTATATGCGATTATGAATGTGCCAATTTAGAATATCATTAGCCATTTGGTCTGCGACACTATTGAGGTTTCTGGGAACATGTGTGAATGTAATGGATTCAAATGTTCTAATCATCTGTTTAGTGCGCATGAACTTTCTAAAGAGGCAAGGATCACATACCCGACAGTAGTTGTTCGACTAAGAAACAAGCAGCTGGGATTCTAAGAAGACATCGAGATGGTGAGCACCTTGTTATCACTCCAGGAAACTCCTCTAGGTTGTAGCTCGAGGATGCCTAGTAACTTAAAAAAAAATTAGGGTTTTATGATATGGATCAAGTTAGGTGACCTATATAACCTCCCACTCTCAAGACATGCATGAAGCTCACTCAATCACAAGGCTTTTAGTAAAAACTTGTTCAATAGTTTGACAATAAGGTGCAGGGATGGAGAATTCATCAAGCTGGCAGACTTACATACAAAACAGATGCATATAAATGGCTAAATCCTGACAAGGATGGTACTTATAAATCAAATCACATTAACTCGCCAATAGGATGACAGCTATTAGCTATTAATCAACTTGAAAATCACCTAAATGCACATTCAGGCATAAGTACAGTAAAGACAAAGAGGATGGCTGAACAACTCATAGAAAAAGAGCTTATAATTAGAATAAATAGGATGAGACGCTTGAAAATAGAATAGGCTTACAAATCCCTGAAGTCGAACCCTTATTATAAAATCAATAATGGGCTTTATAGCCTTGTACATAAATGACAGATCCGAAAAATCCGATCTGTTTACAGAAAAAATACTTGAAAGTGATAGTTTTCTCAGATTAGGGATTCAAACCCTTGCTAACTATTTATCTATCTATTGTGAATATCTAGTTCACTTATTGAATACTAAATAACAGCAGCAGTCGCTGATAATCACCACTGCTGGTTTAGTGTGAAATTTTCGCCAACAGCCAATGTCTCAGTGTTTAACTGAAGTGACCTTTCTTGTTTAATCTGCCAGAATTTTCTACCTTGTCACCGATCGGAAGCTCTGTCTTCTAACACATCGACACCCTAGACTAGAATGCTGCCACTATTTTGGAGGTGAAACGAACTAGTTTTATCGCTGTCGAAATAATTTTTATCATTGATCAGAAACCTTTTCTGTTTCCTTACCGACACTGTGGAGCTTCTTAGCTTTACCTCACCGATATGTAGTCCTTAGTTCTTTCAATCGTCGATGAGTTTCTATTGTTGTGGAACCCGCCGTTGCGGCTCCTTAGTGGACTATCTTGTCGATCTGTAGTCCTTAGTTCTTTTGATCACCAAAGTTTTCATATGATCGTGGAAGCCACAGTCTGTATGTCTGTCGGAAGTCATTTGATGAAGGAATCAATACATTAGTCCTCTATGCCATCGATGGACAATCTTGTTATTCGCCAATGTGTGTTATCTCTTTTGTTTTACTTTTTCTAAAACTTTATATTTTTTAACTGTCGACGATTTTTCTTTATCGCTATCGAAGGTCAGTAGAAGTTTGAATCATAGCTTTAGTTCTCTATGTTGCTGTTGTTTTGGAGCCTCAAATGACTAACGTCGTGATGGTTTCTTCATCAGCGATCGTAAACTCTTTTCTCTAGCCAATCGGTGATCCAAGCCTGAACGCTGCCGCTATTTCAGAGGTGAAACGAACTAATCTTCTCAGCATTGGAGATCGGAACCCCAAACCACTAACCATCTGCACTTTAAACCACTAACCATTGAAACTTTAAACCACTATATTCTTCACAGTGGTGGTGTCGTAGTGAACTAAAACTCCAAAACGTCGGTGATTGGAACTCCAAACTACTAACCATCGGAACTTTCAATCACTATATTCTCTACAGTGGCAGCACCATAGTGGACTAAAACTCTAAAATGTCGACGTAATAGAGGACTACACCTCCGATCACTGTTTAAAAATGTTTCAATGGCAGTTAAAAAGCTTAGCAATATGCTTAATCATCGAAGGAGTTTTCCACCTGTTATTTATCTTCCATCTTTCAGTGGCTAATGAGATGTTCTGATCCTCACCCAAGCCACCGAAATCTACAACTTGTGAAATTTTTAACCAAATCAAACAACAGAGGCTTTCAAACTTTATGTGATATTCATATCTTTCATCGCATGAGTTAAATTCTTCATACTATCAAAATAAATTATTTTGGGAGATAACATCTGGCTCCTACTTGGGGATGGGAACCTCCCAGTGAGGTCCCAAGAACCCCAGACCAAAATGTCTTTCCCTAAGAGCAACTAAGTAACTTAACACTATCCTTTATTGTTCCATTGGACATGGAATTTATTTTGAAAACAAAATAACATACTATCTACTAATTTACAATCATAAGGCCTCAGAGCCTCAATGAAAATAAAGCTTCAAGAACCACCCATTTACTGGGCCATCAAATACCTCTTCACCTTCCAGAATCTGCAATTTGAAGGTATTATTCTTATTTACCTGGGCTATCACAAAAGGGCCAATCCACAAAGAGTTGAATATTCCATGTTTTCCCTTGTCTTGTCTGACCAAATCCCACTTGAGGACCCAATCTCCAACCTAGAAGTTGTCTGCCTTTGCTCTTTTGTCAAACATGCCCTTTATCCTCTGTTGATGAGCTTTTGATTTTCCTACAAGTTGCTCCCTTATTTTCTGTAATTCTACCAAATCCATAATCCTTCTTACCATATCATTTGGTTCATCCTCCTTTTCCTGAAAGAACTTTTCCAGTGGAAGGACGAGCTGGATAGGAAAGATGGCCTCGGTTCCATAAACTAGTTTGAATGGAGAAGTCCCTATGGGTCTTTTTTTCTGTTACCCTATCATCCCATAAAGAAAACTTAAGCTTTGAATCCCAGCTTTTCTGATTTGTCTCTAGCTGTAATGCCCCAGTTTTGACCCCGTTACATTAGATGTATATGATGTGTATATTGTAAATGATCATGGTGTGGAGTTAAAGGCCAAGGCCCCACCATTGATCGGTTATGCTATGTCTTGGATTTAAATTTGTCACCGATGGTATATCAGGGCATGCGGCATATATTATGTTGGTCATCATGTAAATATGCATCTATAATTAAAAATGAACACAACCAGCTACGGTCGCGGCAACTAAATCGAATGGGGCATGATTTTCCCAAGGATAAGGATGTGGGGGGGAATTTGTCAAACCTTGAGCCAAAAGGGGGAAAAACCCATGTGTCATCTCCCTTTGTTTTACTCCAACCACCTTCAGTTAATAATTTCTGCTGGTAGCTGAGGGAAGTTATGGCAGTTAATTATTTTGGGAGTGGGGTGGCAGGACTGTCAGTCCATGCCTCCATGCACACTCCACCCATAGTTGACTTCTGAATGGAAAAGGGAAAAACAACTATCACTCTCATGCATATTTTCTTCTTCCTCTCCACAAGTTGCTGAGCACCCATGACTGCAAATCCGCGTCCTCCTGGAAGCAATTCACCTTCCCGCACTTCCCATTTGGCTGCTCATTGCTTTCATGCACAGGAATTTTTCCTGGGTTTTACCCACATGATTTTCTTCTGCAATTCGCGTGCTCTCCATTGCTGTGCCTTCTCACGCAGAGGGATTCCTTCCTATTTTTGTCTTCACACACTAGATTTTGCTGGATTTACCCACGCAGCAGTTTTCTTCTGTGGATTGGTGACTAGTGTGGCCGTATCCTTTACTCACGGGATGATTTTGGGTTCTACATTATTGCTCACACTCACCCACAGGCTGGGAGACTGTAATTTCTTCTCCATCTCGGTCTGTATATGTCTTCTTGTTGATTTCATTGCCCAAAACGGGTTGTGTTCCCCACGTCATTGGTAATATGTATGCTGATACATTTTGGAGCTGTTGATTTCCCCCTGTTAGAATTGTGTTGTTGTTGTGGTTGGGACTATGTAATTCATTGGGGAGTCTTTTCCCTGTTTAAGCTGTGATAGCTAATTAATTTCCTGAGTGCAATGTTTGGTCTTCGGACTATGAGAGGAGGAAGGGTGTTGGCTTAGATTTGCTTGATAAACCTGGTGGCTGGAAACCACACAGATAGAGCTAGAGGGCTGGCCTTCTTCTCCATCACCCCTGAATAGCACTGGAAGGGAATACAGGGCCTGAGGGACTATGTAGCAGAGAAGGGATTGATTCCTTGTGTTGGGTGTGTTTGGGTGTCTTAGAGGTTAGGCTAGTTCTGGTGTAGGTGTTCTTGGCTCTGTAATGAGCTCACCAGCTTAGCAATCTGCCTTCTCGAACTCCTTAATGGCCTGATAAACCCAACTCTGTTGGCTTGGCTGTGTGTTTTGTACATCCTTGGCTATGTGTAAGCCTGCTAGTTCCCTTATTCCTTGGAGAATCATGCCCAGATCGGGGGTGGCAGCGCTACTGAGAGATTAAGGAGCACGCTGGCCTATGGTTGGGTGGAACGTTGCAGCGACGTAGCTGGTTGCGGAGCAAAGCTTTCATAAGATAAGTGATTTTCTCCATTTTACTCCTGCAATCTTAATATCTATTAATTAAAATGAAATGAACATGTTGAAAGAATGCTTGCTTAAACATATGATGTTTCCGCTGTGTTTGATAGATGATTGCATCTGTGCATGATAAATGTTCATGTGTGTGTATGTTTAAGCAATTCTATTATGGAATTTTATGCCTGTACATGTTTATGGGGCTCTTAGCCCGGTCTGATAAAGCTTATAGTCACATCCTCTACACCGTTCGAAGGCATGGGGACGTGACACTAGCAGTTTCCTGAAGATTTTGAATAAGCTTTTGTTGGATGACTTAGCCAGGCCATTGCCTTGTGGGTAATAGGATGTGGAGTGCACCAGTTGGATACCCATTGATTCACACATTTTAACTAATGCCCCAGCCTTGAAATCTGGTGCATTATCAGTTACGAACCTTATTGGGCAACCAAACCTGCTGAATATGTTCTCATATAAAAATCTCATGATGACTTGATGAGTGGCATTTTTGGTGGGTACTTCTTCTATCCATTTGGTAAAGTAGTCAGTGGCTACTAAGATCCATTTATGTTGTTCACTGTAAGATGTATTTATTTCTCCTATGAAATCCAGACCCCATTGCTGGAAAGGCCCATTCACTATAACAAGCCTAAGGGGCAATAATTTGAGCTGCTGCTTCCCTATAAATCTTTGACATTGGTCACAGGCCACTACAAAAGTGCATACATCAGCAAAGAGGACTGGCCAATAGTATCATGCTCTTAAGATCTTGTGGGTTGTGGCTTTCTAGTAGTGGTGGCCTCCACATGTACTGGAATGAAAGTGATGCATGACCTGCTCTGCTTCCTCTTTATCTAGACACCTTAACAAAATTCCAGACTAATCCCTCCAATACAACAGTTTGTCAATTATGCAAAACTTAACAGATTTCAACTTGAGAGCTCGTGCTTGGTTAGGAGTGAGATCAGGGGAAACTTCTAATTTTAGCAAAAAATGAATGATACCTGAGTACCACTCACATGAAGATATGTTCTCAGCTACCGATGGACTATTATTCTTATATTGATTTACTTCTATTTCAGCTGCTACCATAGTCTGCACCTTTGTTGATCTGACACATGTGAAATTTATTCCCATCAGTTCATAGTTTTATTTGGCCATGAGTTTTTCCAGACCTAAACCCTTTACCAACTTGGTGGGTTTCACCTCTACATCAAACTCAATGAGTTTGGAAATCCACTTAGCTCTCTTCCCGTCAATGTCAGGCTGAGTCAAAACATCCTTTACAGCAGCTGAAGGGACATATGCAATGACCTTTGCATGGAAAATGTAGATTCTGAAAGTCTTCAAAGATTTTATGAGAGCATAAGCACGTTTCTCAATTGGGTCATACTTTAGCTCAGCATCTCTCAGGGTTCTGTTGAAGAAAGTAATTGGATGATCAAGACCTTCATCATTCATTTGTAATAGTACAGCTGCCACTGTGTCATAAGATGCAAAAGAGAAAATGTAAAAGCCCTTGGTGTAGTCAGGACTAATCAGGGTTGGGGCCTCCATGATGGCTTTCTTAATGTCTTCAAAAGAGTTTCTTGCTTGGTCAGTCCACATTATTCCTGCATCCTTTTTTAGCATGACTGTTATATGCTTTACCAGCTCGAAGAAATTTGGAAAAAACCTTCTGACAAAGTTTATCTTGCCTAAAAAGGACTGAATGTCTCTTTTTTACCTTGGTATTGATAGTTTTTGGATTGCTTCCACCCTCATCGAATCGATCTTTACACCTTCAGCTGAGACTATGTGGCCTAGGAGCTTTCCTTCAATGAGTGCAAACTGGGACTTCTTGGGGTTCAGTGATATTCCATACCTTCTGCACTTCAGAAATACCTTCCTTAAATGCTGCAAGTGGTCATGATGGCTGTGAGAGTAAATTGTTAAGTCATCCAAATATACCAGCACAAATTTATCTTTTAGCCCTACAAAAGCTAGGTCCATGGCTCTCTGAAAAGTAGCCCCAGCATTCATTAGCCCAAATGGCATTTTAGCATACATGAAGGTGCCCCAGGGGGTGGTAAAGGCAGTCTTCTCTTGGTCATCAGGGTGCCCAGCAACTTGGTTGTATCCAGAGAAGCCATCAAGGAAGGACATAACTCTAGCCCTCGAGACTTTCTGCAATAGGTGTTCCATCTTGGGCAGTGGATAGTTTTCCTTCTTGGAACACTTATTTAGGTTTCTAAAATCCACACACAACCTGATTTATCCATTTTTCTTTCTTACCACTACCAGGTTTACAATCCACTTGGAATATCTGAGGGGAACTATGATCTTGGCTTTAAGGAGCTTGTGGATCTCTTTTTCAATCACTGGTAATAGGAGAGGGCTGATGGGTCTTAGCTTCTGTTTGAAAGGAATGGTGTCCTTATCCAAAGGAATTATGTGCTGGATGATATTGGTGTCATAAGTTTTTAGGTCACTATACCCTCACACAAAAACATCAGCAAACTCTTTTATCAAGCTGCAAAATTCATACTTCTGATCAGCATTCAACCCCATGGAAATATTTATAAGTTTAGGACGGCTTTGGCTGCCTATGTTTTTCTCTTGGATAGCATGGTCTAGCTCCTTTTTGTCAGGCTTGAGAGGGATGTCATTGTGATCAAACAGTTCTTCCAGTGGTACTAGACCTCGGGGTATGTAGTTGCTGGGAAATTGGACAATATTCTACTCAATCACTTTATCTTTTAACTTGAGCTGTTTGGATTCTTACATGTTAAGTTTTTCCTGGTCTATGTGTATGTCATAGAATTCATCTACTAACTGAAGGAATTTATTAAGCTCCTCATCATTCTCAAACACCCTCAAAAATTTTACATTGTCTGGTAGAGAGGGTCTGTACTTAACCTGAACATCATAGTTGAGCTTAGGGGGTAAAGGAGGAATAAACAGACTTGCAGAGACAGCGAGGTGATTCAAATCCCTAGGAATATATGACAGTTAAAAAAACATAAAGGAGTCTCTGAGTTTCCATGCCTCATCCCTGTAGGCCTTCAATCTGATATTTTTTGTCTGAAAAGTGTTGTTGACCTGCTGTATGATGAGGTCTGCGTCTCCAAAAATATTCACACACATGATCCCCATCTCCTTGGTAGCTTTAACTCCTAGCAGCGAGGCTTCATATTCTGCTACGTTGTTAGTGGTTTTGAAATCAAGCTTATAAGATAAGTTAATGTTTTCCTTAGATGGAGAGATCAATACTACACCCCGCCTGCTGACCTTTGAGCGCTAGCTCCATTGAAATACATGGTCCAGATCATTGTTGATACTTTTCCAGGCTACTGATGGGTGGGCTTAGTGAGCTGAACTAATTTCTGTTAATTATCATCTATTTGCAAAATGCAAGACCCAAAATCAGTGTCCACTGCATAGATGGGATGATTCACTGAGTGGCTCTCCTTGCTTATAATGTAAGCTAGTTGGTTTTCCCTATCCAGCCTCTTAGTCTCCCCTCCAAACATGGGAATGGTGGCATATGAGAGATCCATCTGAAGGGTACCACCTAGTCTTTTTCTCCATGACCGAGACAGCAAGAGGCTGAATTTTGGAGGAATATCGGCCACTACAATGTCCATCATTACGCTTTTCGAAGGTAGCTACGTTAAGTTTACAACTAGGTCTTTGGTGAGGCCCAAGAACTTGACCTTCCTGGAGTAAAAGGAGAATAAATCATGGTAGGGCTTGGTGATGCTGAGTCTAATCTCATCTATCACATCCTTTGGCATTAGGTTATGAGAGGCTCCTGAATCCAGCAGATAGTTATGGAGGATTTTATCATGGATGTTCAAGGATATATAGAATGGTGGGCAGGAGTCCTTTAGGTATTCAATCATGGGGCCCAGGGTTACAATAGGATTGTCATGTTGCAGGTTCACAAATTCAGTGTCAATGTGCACCTTGGGCTGAAGGGAATTCGGAATGGAGGTTTTGAATGCATCATTCTTCATTAGCTCAATTGAAGAGAAAGGGATTTTAAATTTTTGAATTTTATACTCAAGGTTGAAGGAATAATGCAGCCTATCTGGAAACCTTACCTCAGGAGATGTAGGTTTGAGTTGGAATTGATCAGGTGTGGCTGAAGGTGCTGGTTTATGCAATGCTTTGGATGGGACAGCCACTTTCTTTGGTAAAACAGCAACCTTTCTAGCTGGTGCAGTAGGCTACTTGACAGGTACAGCATTCTTCTTGAGGGGAGAAACCAGCCTAGACCTCAGTTTGTAACCTCCCTGGCCATCAGCCTAATAGACAGCCTCTTCAGTGATCTGCTCATCAATCAGGGCTTCCTCATATTCTACCTTTGTCAAAAAAGAATAGTCGACCTCATCCTCCATGCAGTGGATATTGTCTTCAGCTTCTCCTTCTTCTTCAATGATTGTTGGCTCTTCTTCTAATACAGCATTTTGAAATGGAGCTCTTATGTTAGAAAACAGGACCGCAGAGCAATAACAGATATACAATTAAATCAATAAACAAGATGCAAAACCACATTAAAACATTGCAGAGAGACACAGATATAACGTGGTTCACCCAAACGATGGGCTACATCCACAAAGAAGTTTGCAAGTCCTTTTATTACAGTCCAGAAATATGAAGGGATACACCCTGTAGCAAAACCACTGCACTTCCTCTTCACACTCTCACAGTCTCTCTTCCAGTACAATACAATACCATATACAGTTGTTGGAGTAGGGTCCCGCAGCTACAGAAGAAGATGCTAGTTTAGCGGAAAAATAAGTTTTGGCAGAAAGAAGATAGGACAGAGCTATGACGCCGTAGCACGTTTCCAGCTGCAGAGCAGAGCCGGAAACCATGAATTTTTAGATAGAGAAGTCAAGAAAGGAAACGATACCTGAGCGGCCGAGAAGAGAGAGCTCACCCACTGCATTGAAGGCAGTGGCGAAAGACAGGAGGGCTCAGCGACCCTCATAAAGAAGAAGGAGAAACGAGGCTAAAGCATTGAAGACGGTGCATAGTACCCATGATCAATACTGGGAAGCATGGAAGACTACAGAGAGCTATGGTGTGACGGAAAGTGGCTACCTCAAGTACAGATATGGCCGACTGTCACTAGTTAGGGTTTTGGGTTACTGTTGGGACAAGCTCATAGTGTTGTAATGGCAAGACCTTCGGGCTGCCTATAAAGGGATATATTTTGTATTGTAAAAGGGTTGGTCAGTTAGTTGGTTCATTCAGTTGTTAGTAGTGTTTTGCAGACTATTAGACTGTTGTAAAATCCTAGCTCTGGTTCTGTTATTAGCGGAAGCAATCTTACTGTAACCAGTAGCTGGCTTATAGAGTATGCATGTAACGATCCGCAGGGATCGACAGAGAGGGAAGAGTATATTGTAGGAGAGAAATATAGAGAGAAAAGAGATCTAAGAGAGAAGATCTTGAGCTGCATATGTGGTGCAGTAGAACTGTGTTTTACCTTCCCCTGAGCTATAAGAAAACACAGTTCTGTGGACGTAACTTCCATCCTGGAGGTGAACCACGTTAAAATCAAGTGTTATGCGATTGGATTATGTGTTATGTTTACTTATGCATTTCTCAGTCATTTCATGGGCTTTGTTTACAGTTTAATGAATGAATATGTTAATCAGTTCACCGTAACATAGAAGGAAAAACATAAGTCGAAAGTCTTTGGCATATTGTATATGGTTCATTTATGCTTTGCGTGAAGCAGTCACTAGTTGCAGTATCAAATAGCCTTGTATGTTAAGTCTTGCACGTCGACACGAGCAACGCTAAGTGCGTTAAACCATGGAGGTAGGATATCACAGAGAGGTGATACCGCACCGATAGAGGAGCTATGGTGCGCGATACAGCTGGTTGAGGACTTAGCGTTGGGCAGGAGCTGCGTGTCGCATGGTGCACGGTGATGCGATAAGGCCGGAGATATCGCGAGTCAGGGAAAGTGCGCGATATAGAGAAGGACCGCACGGCGGTATAAAGGAATATCTCATGGCTAGAGGAGCTGTGAGATGAGGAGATCGCGTGATGCAAGCAGAAGGTCGTGCGACGTGCAGAGAAAGAGACCCCGCAGCTAGAAGAGCTGCGAGTCGCAAGTAGGATTGCCACAGAACCTGGTCCAAGACATTTGAGTCCTTGTCCAACCCATTAGAGTCACTTCGGGTGAGACTTCAGGCCGCTTTGCGGTCTGTTGCTGAAAGGGCCAGTGAGCTAGGGGTGTTGTTGGTTGATTATAGTAAACCCGGGTCTGCCCATAGCAGCCAATAAATGGTTCCGTTGCCGGTTTTGAACAACTGAGCGCTAATGTTCTGTTGGAATCCCACTAGAGAAGAGTTTCACCAGTGGCTGGATTCAAACCTAAGGGAGTTTTCCAGGAAATAAAATCGGAGCCCTAAACTGAGCACAGAGGACTGGTTACAAAAGCATATCGCTTCAGATATACACGCCATATTTTTTGCAACCTATGGAAATGAGCTTTACGACTGGTTCTCAAAGTTGACAGATAGGAACATATTCAAGAAGAAAAGAAACATTGTCTGGACACCGGAGCTGATTCAGACCGTGTAGAGACTCGACAATCCCATTATGAGAGCAGTGGACTTCTAGCTTGCGAGTGTGCTAGGAGGCTTCGTCACAGAATTTGCAGTTGACCATAGAAAAAGCTTTAGCGAGGCTGAGCGGTACTTCTTCAAAGGATATCGTGGTAAGTACCTAAAATCTCTAAACTTGTCCATTAATATGATGCTACATGAAAAAGGAGTAATGGACATGATTTCAGATGAATAAGTAAAGATAGTAATGTCACAAGAGTTTGAAAGTGATTTTGATGACATTGGACGAACACATAGTGGCAAGAAATATAAAGTAGCTTTCGGCTCTCCTATATTTGGAGATAGTTCAGACAATATTAGGAAACTAAGTCCCAGTACCACAGAAGAACCAGAGGGGGGCATCCCTTACCATCCCTATACCCCACAGAAACAGACCGAAACTCAGAGTAATCCCGTAGGTACTCCATCCAGTAGCTCACAGACAGTACCTACTACTGCTACATCACCTTCACCTACACCACCGAGTGGTAGTAATCTAGTCAATCAGAACCTACCACAGAGAAATAGAATGGGAGATTATATGAAGCTACCTACCTTTAAGGTTACAGGAGCATAGGACCCGGAACATCATTGGTTTCTATGTGAAGCCATGTGGACCATTAAAACAATCAACGAAGATAACCTTAAACTTGTACAGTTGGTCACCACACTCAGAGATCGAACTTTAACATGGTACATAAAGTATACCACAGTACCCAAGACACTTGCCCAGGTCAAGAACGCCATGATTAAAGAGTTCAAGAAACCTAAGTCTGAGTCTCAGTGCATAACAAAGCTCAAGGATATTAAGCAGCTACCATCAGAATCAGTATGGGACTTTGACTAGACATTCAAAGCTCTTATAAACCAAGTAAGCTTTGAGTTTGTGCCGGAGCAGCATAAGGAATGGTTTATTGCAGCACTGCTCCCTCACATTAGATTGCCACTAATGCAGTAGAAACTCCAGACACATGATGACGCATTGGAGATGGCGATGAAGCTAGAAGATTCACCTTTAGCAGAAACCAGTGCAGGCATGACAACTCTACAGAACCAGTTGGCCAACCTAACGTTACAGATACACGAACTTAAGAAAGGGAAAGAGGTTATGCAAGACATATGGTGCTTACGATGTAGAGCACAGGGTCATACCAAAGACAACTGTCCAGTCTTTGCAGAATATTTAGCGTCAGGGGCTCCTAACCCCTTACCACAAACGCAAGGGCCATGGTGTGAAATATGCAAAACAAAAGGACATCCACCTCAGCAATGCCCTTTGCTTCAGAAGTATGTACAGACACCTAAGAACCTATACTATGTCTTCTGCAACTCTGTCAGACATGATGAACAGGATTGCTGAGCCTATGATCTCATGTTAGATAGAAAACATGACGTATATAGAGTCCAGTCAAAAACACAAGATCCAGCAGCAGGACCACAGCCTGACCCGACTTATGGAGGTCGTGGAGGAGGATTCAGAGGACGAGGCCATGGAGGAGGCTTTGCACGAGGAGAATTCTTTGGCAGAGGAGAAGGTTTTGGCCATGGTCGTGGACCAATCACTTGTTATAACTGTGGAGTTGTAGGACACTATGCTAGGGACTGTCAAAGCCCCACTACCACTTGTAACTACTGCAAATATTATGATCATACTATAGAGGAGTGCCCTACCTTGATAGCTAAGATCAAAGACCCTAAGCCAGCAGTACACCAGAAAATCCATCTTATTGCTGTTGAGTAGGCAGAGCCAGAACCAAGAGTCAATATTGTGACTCGTAGTGGTGCTTCCACTAGTGGGACATCACAGGAGACTGAAAAGAACACAAGTCAGGAGTGGGTGCGCAGATCTCCTAGTAAAGCAACAGCACTCGACCTACAGAAGAATAAAGAAACATTTCATGAATCCAAGGCTTCCTTTGATGAAACTACGCAATCAAAATCGCAGCTACCACCGTCTAGGGGCGTACCACAGCAAGCACCTTGTGGCGATAGCCCTGAACAGATACCGCAGGCTACCACATCGGGAAGATGCGACGAGGATGAATCGACAGGAAGTGTACAATCCTTCCTGTGCAGTTGCTTGAAACTTGTGAGGAATGAAAAAGCTATCAGCGAGCTATAGCGCATCATAGATTAGTGTCAGCAAACTTCTCTCTCGGACAGTGCACACCACGTTGTTCACAATATTACAGGACATACAAGGACCAGAAGAGAGATGAAGCTCACAGCACAGATTGGAGAGTTTGAAATGGACGAATTCGTCTTAGATCTAGGATCAGAGGTGAATGTTCTAACTAAGCAGACATGGGAACAGATGGGTAGCCCTCAGTTAGTCATATCGCCTATCCACCTGAGATTAGCTAATCAGCAGCGAGTATCACCATTGGGTCGACTGCCGCAGTGCCAGTTGACATTGACGGAGTTCGCAGTTTTGCGGACTTCGAGGTTATAGAAATAATTGGCGACAGTCGACCATATACAGCATTATTAAGTATTGATTGGGCAATCGGTAGCAAGGCTGTCATCGACCTAAAGATAATACAAATGCCCTTTGAGGACGCGCAAATCCGGTTCATCACGCCGTTGGATCCTCACCAGGGTCCTAGATACATTGAACCTATCCGAGCAAAGGAGGAGGCACATAACATGGATAACATCTACCAGATGACTGCAAACTAGAACGACTACATTAATCCAACCACAGAAGGGAACATTAGTTGGCAATGTGACAGTTCATGCACATCAGATTCCGATGTTGGTCTAGAGAACTGGCAGAACAGACTTTACGAAGTCTCAGCGCGCAGATGTGCGTTTATGAGTAAGTCACTGCGATGGATTGGCGTAGAGATCACTGAGATTCCATCATATCATGGTCTGACAGATATTCAGGACTTCCTTGAGCAGTTTGAGCAAAAGATTCCTTACGAGCAGAGGATCGTAGCTATGGACCTTGCAGTACGAGCCACACCTACAAGATGGTGGTATGCGCATAAAGAGAATATCGCATCATGGGATGATATTAAAAGACTAATGGCGATCAGATTTTCTGTTGACAGAGAGTATGTCCAGCAAAAGTACACAGGCAAAACTGATCCCAGGGCACACATTCAGATATGTGAACAGAACTGGTCGGACATTCCTGAGGATGAATGGGTTCACAGATTCATTCACACATTGGACACACTTCCAAGGAACTGGTACACAGAGACCGAGTTGCGCAAGGGGACGACCACATGGTCACTTATGATAGACAGTTTCCTACTCACCTTCACATTTGAATCAGAACATCCAAGTGTTGCTCAGGCCCTAGACATAATCAAGATCAAGATATTTGAGGACTGTACCATCTCAATGCAGGCTCAACCTGAGTGGGCCATCCAGTTGCAAGCCGCGCTAAAGTGCTATAATTTCGCAGCAAAGTCAGACAATGAATATAAGGATGAGGATGAGGATCCTCGTAACACCAACGTTCTGGAGTTAGAAGGGACTCGTGATGTTGGGGGACCACAGTTAGAGATTCCAGCAATCACCGAACCCATCAAGACTAAAAAGATCAATATTGGCACAAACGCAGAACCTAAGTTTGCCTCTATTGGAGACTATTGGAACGATGAAACAGTCGAACAGATTGCAGATTTGTTACATGACTATCAGGACCTATTTCCCACCAAGTTCACAGAGATGAAGGGAATAGTTGGAGAACTGGGAGTTATGAGGATACCATTGAAGGAGGATGCTAGACCAGTCAAGCAGCGCCCATATAGATTGAATCCGCGTTACAAAGAAAAATTAAAGGACGAAATCGATAAGATGCTAGCAGAAGGCATCATTGAGCTGGTAGAAGAAAGCGAATGGGTTAGCCCTGTGGTCGTACAAGAAAAGAAAACAAAAGGAGACATCAGGATCTGTGTCGATCTACGCAAGCTCAATGATGCATCGCTTCATGATCCATTTCCGACTCTGTTCACTGATGAGGTATTAGACAACGTGGGAGGACAGGAGGTCTACTCCTTCACTGATGGATTTTCAGGCTACCATCAGATCAGAATACATCCAGAAGATCGATCCAAGACCACCTTTGCCACAAAATGGGGCTCGTTCCAGTATACGGTAATGCCCTTTGGTCTTAAGAATGCACCAGCTATATTTTCTAGAGTAGTAGTTGTTGTATTTAAAGAATACATTCATAAATTCTTAGAAGTATATTTTGATGATTGGACTGTATTTGGACTAATCGAAAAGCATATAGGAGACTTAAGACTAATGTTAGAGAAATGTAGGCAGTACCAGATTTCTCTAAACTTGAAGAAATGTATATTTTGTGCACCATTTGGTATTTTGTTGGGTCACATTGTTTGTAGACAAGGCTTGATGGTAGATCCCACGAAGATCGCCATCATTGTAAACCTTCTAGCACCCAACTCAGTCAAGCAACTGAGGACAGTACTTGGTCATACTGGGCACTACAGAAATTTCATCAAGGGCTATGCAAAGATTACAGCACCAATGGAGAAATTGCTAAAGAAAGATGTAAAATTCCTATGGAATGAGGAATGTCAGTAGAGTCTAGACACACTTAAAGAAAAGATGGTTACAGCACCCATCTTAGTATTTCCAGACTGGACTAATCCATTTCATGTACATGTGGATGCATCTGGCATTGCATTAGGGGTTGTTTTAACACAACCAGGAGAAGGGGACATTGACCATCCTATCGCATACTCCAGCAGAAAGCTCTCGACAGCAGAAAAGAACTACACCACAACAGAAAGAGAAGGCCTAGCCATGGTGTACGCGCTCCAGAATTTTAGGCACTACCTATTGGGTGCCTCATTTAAGATGTTCACTGACCATTCCACGTTAAAGTATTTGGTTAATAAGCCAGTGTTAGGGGGGAGAATCTGCAGATGGTTACTCCTCTTTCAGGAGTATGATTTTGAAATCATCGTGAAACCAAGCAGACTGAATGTCAAACCTGATCATCTGTCGTGGATAGACTCAGGAGAAGAGCCAAGTAACCTAGACGACAATCTGCCAGATGCGCCACTGTTTTCTATCCAGATCACAGATGAGTACTATGCCGATATTATTCAATTTCTCACTACAGGAGTAGCACCTGATGAGTTTACTAAGCAGCAAAAGAAGCAGTTGGTTGTTAAAGCAATAGACTTCACCCTTATCGCAGGACACCTATACAAGTTAGGTCCGGATGAAGTTCTGCGCAGATATGTGATGCCGCATGAAAAAACCACTATTATCAGAGAGGCACATTCAGGAACCGCAGGAGGTCACTTCGCAGGAAAGCCGACTGCGCAGAAAATCCTGGAGGTAGGATTATGGTGGCCTACGTTGCATAAAGACACCAAGGACTTTTGCAGATGCTGCGATATCTGCCAAAGGGTAGGAAAACCCTCGCGACGCGATGAAATGCCACTGCGACCGCAGGTCACGCTGCGCGCATTTGACAAATGGGCTATAGATTTTGTGGGACCTATCAACCCACCAGGAAAGCGCACTGGTGCGAGATATATTATCACTGGAACATAGTACCTCACCAGATGGGAAGAGGCCAAAGCAGTAAGAAATTGTGATGCCGCTACGGCCGCACAGTTCCTTTTTGAAAACATCATCAGTAGATTTGGATGCCCAGTAATTTTGATGAGTGATCAAGGCACACATTTCTTGAACAGCACTATTGAGGCGTTGACAGAAGAATTCCAGATTCAACACCATAAGAGCACTCCTTACCACCCACAGGCTAATGGTATGGTGGAGGCCTTTAATAATATTTTAGAAAATGATCTTACTAAGATCTGCAATAGCCAAAGAAATGATTGGGACCTTAGAGTTAACGCTGTATTATGGGCATACAGGACCACATGCAAGAAACTTACAGGACACACACCTTTCAGCTTGGTGTATGGACAGGAGGCTGTTATGCCTATGGAGTATATTCTTCCCAGTTTAAGAATCACTCATATTACCGGGATGACTGATACAGACACAGTGGAGGAAAGGCTAGCACAGCTACTTGCCTTAGAAGAAGACAGATTCGTTGTCGGATTCCATCAGAAAGTGCAGAGGGCACGAGAAAAAGCTTGGCATGACAGACACATTAAGAATAAGACTTTCCAGATCGGAGAACTAGTGCTCCTCTATGACAGCAAATTCATTAAGTTTCTAGGGAAGTTCAAGACGCATTGGCTGGGGCCATATCAGATACAGCAAGTCACAGAGTGAGGTGCCGTTCAGCTCAGCCAGCTGAATGGGGAGCTTATGCCCACATGGATTAATGGAAGTAGGCTTAAGCCCTATAGTGATAGCCACCCCGCCTCTCAGCCCTAGATTAGCCAGTTATAGTGGTGCATATTTCCAGTGTAGTTGAAAGGAGGCATCGCACTAGGAACTAGTCTACACCGGTAGGTATTATTCTAAGTATGAGGAATCGCATCAGGTCCGTTCAATTTCAAAAAAAAAAGTAGTATTGTTTTACGTAGGTGATGCGGAGTCGCATCGCAGTAGTGCGATGTTTCCTCGTGCCATGTACTCAGTTTTTCAACCGACAGAGGGCCAGTCAAATCACCATCTGACAGGTAGTTAATGAGGTAATGATTGGTATATCTTACCATAGATTTGGCAGCAGTATAATAAATTTTTCCAGATTTGGCAAATCTTCGACGAGACCGGCGCCTGTGCACACATGTTTCGAGGGAAATTCAATCGGATTTCCTCATTTATTAAGGATCAGATGACGGGTGTGGTCTTGTCCAGGCATTGATGACGACCGACGGGTTCATTCTAGATGACCGTTGCGTCTAGGATTATCGTATTGGGTATAAAAGCAGAAAGTATTCAACTGGGATGGTTACGTTTGCAGAAAAACCGAAAGCTGTAGAGTGCATTGTTCAGAATTCCCTGTGAAGAGCTAAGCTTGTTATAGAGTGCTGTGATTTTCAGAAGTTGTAGCCATTGCACATCCACCATTTTGTACTAAGACAGCTCTGTTTGAGGATGAACCTCTAGAATACATGCCGAGACGCTTCAACCCTGGTTGCCGTAGGTCCGCCATGACGACGCCGCCCAAGGTTGTGAAATTAAGTACATCACAAGTCAGACAGCCACTAAGGATGAAGAGTCAAGCGCCAAAAGTAGAAGTTGTCACCAAATTCTCTGCTAACGAGAAGAAGAACGCCGAGCCGATCACTGAAGATAAGAAAGCAGAGCAGAAGAATGATGAGAAGAAATCTCCCGCTAGGCGGAAAGTAAAAATGAGAAAAAGAAAGCAACGGGAGAAGGTCGTCGACCTATTTGATCAGCTAAGAAAAGCACAAGAGATTGCAGAGGCAACGAAATGAAAATCTGAAGATCAGAGGCAGCATGTGTACCTAGAGCACCTTGAAGAGAAGAGAAGTTGAAGAAGACAGCAAACCCAACAATCGGTAGAATTCCAGAACGCAGACAAAGGCTTGTTCTTGGAACGGAATTCATGGTTTGTATCTCTTTCATATACAAGGCTCCAGATGGAATGAAATGTTTGAGAAGGCTGGAAGATACAGATTTTCCTTGTGATAAAATTTCTAACCTAGATAAAGAGGAAAGGATATCTGTGGAAAACCTCTCAAAAACCAAAAGGCTCTTAAAAGGTTTCAGGAGAGAAGAGAGCGAGACCATGACATCGGGCAGGAAGGATAAGAGATCCCAGTGAACCAAGTTACATAAACTATAAAGATCATGTCGAAGTGATGGAGAAGGAAGTTGCAGGACTTCGAGACAGGTTGCAGAGGACTTCGCAGGAAGCCAAGGCAAAGCTACAGTAGGAGAAGCCCGCTGGAAGTGGCTCGAGGACGAGCCACAAGTAAGTGTTAGGGGACTGTTGGAGTAGGGTCCTACAGCTACAGAAGAAGCTGCTAGTTTAGCGGAAAGATAAGTTTTGGTGGAAAGAAGATAGGACAGAGCTACGACATCGTAGCACATTTCCAGCTGTAGAGCAGAGCCAGAAACCATGACTTTTTAGATAGAGAAGTCAAGAAAGGCAATGGTACCTGAGCGGTCGAGAAGAGAGAGCTCACCCACTGCATTGAAGGTAGCGGCGGAAGACAGGAGGGCTCAGCGACCCTCATAAATAAGAAGGAGCAACGAGGTTGAAGCATTGAAGACGAAGGACAGAAAAGAGAAGCGGTGCATAGTACCCATGATCAGTGTCGGGAAGCATGGAAGACTGCAGAGAGCTGTGGTGTGACGGAAAGCGGCTACCTCAAGTATAGATATGGCTGACTGTCACTAGTTAGGGTTTTGGGTTACTGTTGGGATAGGCCCACAGTGTTGTAATGGAAAGACCTTCGAGCTGCCTATAAAGGGATATATTTTGTATTGTAAAATGGTTGGTCAGTTAGTTGGTTCATTCAGTTGTCAGTAGTGTTTTGCAGACTATTAGACTGTTGTAAAAGCCTAGCTTTGGTTCTGTTATTAGCGGAAGCAATCTTACTGTAACCAGTAGCTGGCTTATAGAGTATGCATGTAACGATCCGCAGGGATCGACAAAGAGGGAAGAGTATATTGTAGGAGAGCAATATAGAGAGAAAAGAGATCTAAGAGAGAATATCTTGAGCTACATATGTGGTGCAGCAGAACTATGTTTTACCTTCCCTGAGCTATAAGAAAACACAGTTCTGTGGACGTAACTTCCATCCTGGAGGTGAACCACGTTAAAATCAAGTGTTATGCGATTGGATTATGTGTTATGTTTACTTATGCATTTCTCAGTCATTTCATGGGCTTTGTTTACAGTTTAATGAATGAATGTGTTAATCAGTTCACCGTAACATAGAAGGAAAAACATAAGTCGAAAGTCTTTGGCATATTGTATATGGTTCATTTATGCTTTGCGTGAAACAGTCACTAGTTGCAGTATCGAATAGCCTTGTATGTTAAGTCTTGCACGTTGACACGAGCAACGCTAAGTGCACTAAACCACGGAGGTAGGATATCACAGAGAGGTGATACCGCACCGGCAGAGGAGCTGCGGTGCGTGATACCGCTGGTTGAGGACTTAGCATTGGGCAGGAGCTGTGTGTCGCACGGTGCACGACGATGTGATAAGGCCGGAGATATCGCGAGTCAGAGAAAGTGTGCAATATAGAGAAGGACTGCACGACGGTATAAAGGAATATCTCACGGCTAAAGGAGCTGTGAGACGAGGAGATCGAGCGACGCGAGCAGAAGGTCATGCGACGCACAGAGAAAGAGACCCCGCAGCTAGAAGAGCTGCAAGTCGCAAGTAGGATTGCCACAGAACCTGGTCCAAGACATTTGAGTCCTTGGCCAACCCATTAGAGTCACTTCGGGTGAGACTTCAGGCCACTTTGTGGTCTGTCACCGAAAGGGCCAGTGAGCTAGGGGTGTTGTTGGTTGATTATAGTAGACCCAGGTCTGCCCATAGTAGCCAACAACAGTTGATTTACAATGCTCTCTTTTATAGGGGAAATACCATGGGAAAAATTCTAGGGTTAACCCAATACCATGGGTCCACAATAACTGTTGGCCAACACACATCCTGAAAAAAAAAATTCGGGGACTCCGCCCCCGAACCCCAAGGCAGGGGGAACGAGTGTACAGTAATCCTAGGTTAAAATCACAACTGAATAATATCTCTGGATCTGGAAGATTAGGCTCCACAACCAACAATATCCCACTTGGAGACTAATCACAGCAACTCCACCGCTACTGCACTTACTGGACCTTGGACTTGGCAAATTTCTTCTTTTCACCTTCATGATTTAAGGCCAACAGAAACCGAGAAAGAACTTAGTTTCTCTCTGGTTACTCCCTTTGTTAACATGTCTGCAGGATTCTGGCTAGTGTGAATCTTTTCCAGTTTTAACAGTTCTTCATCTAGAACGGATCTTATGAAGTGGTACTTGAGTTCTATATGTTTAGTCCTCGAATGAAAGCTTGAGCTCTTTGCAAGATGAATGGCACTTTGGCTGTCACTGTACAGCCTAATATTCTCCTATTTCTTACCCAATTCTTCCATGAACCTCTGCAACCAAATCATCTCCTTACTAGCCTCTGTAGTAGCAACATACTCTGCTTCTGTTGTTGAAAGTGCAACAACCTGTTGCAGTTTTGAAATCCAACTTACCGTTGTTCCACCTACAGTGAACACATACCTTGTGGTGCTCCTCCTATTGTCTTTATCACCAGCCATATCTACATCAACATATCCCTATAGAATAGTGTTTGAACCTCCAAAACATAATGCATGAGAAGTGATACCTCTCAAATACCTGAGAATCCATTGTACTGATTTCCAATGCTATTTACCTGGATTATTCATATACCTGCTTACAACTCCCACTGCATGTGTAATATCTAGTCTTGTGCACACCATGGCATACATCAAGCTCCCAACTGCTGATGAATAGGGAATCTTGGACATGTAATCTATCTCTTCCTGTGTCTCTGGACACATATGCTTGCTTATTTTGAAATGGCTTGCCAAAGGTGTGCTGACTAGTTTTGCATTCTGCATTCTAAACCTATGCAACACCTTTTCTATGTACTCACCTTGAGACAATGTCAATTTGCGATTTTTCCTGTCTCTTGTTATTCTCATACCAAGGATTTGCTTTGCAAAACCCAAATCCTTCATCGCAAATGATTTAGCTAGTTTTCTTTTGAGCACATTTATACCCTGCAACAAGCATGCCATCCATATACAATAACAAGATAATATATCTTCTATTATCTAGCCTCTTGAAATAAACACAATGGTCAGAATGACATCTATCATAACCTTGTTCTGTCATAAACTTATCAAATTTCAAATACCACTTCCTTGGTTCTTGCTTCAGGCCATACAAGCTCTTCTTCAACCTGCAAACCAAATTCTCCTTCCCTTTGACCTCATACCCTTGTGGCTACTGCATATAAATCTCTTCCTCCAAATCCCGATGGAGAAAGGTCGTTTTTACATCTAATTGTTCAAGATGCAAATCTTCTACCGCCACTAGACTTAAAATAGTTCTAATTGAAGTCATTTTAACAACAGGAGAAAATATTTCATCAAAGTCTATACCTTTCTTTTGTGCAAACCCCTTTACAACAAGTCTAGCCTTGTACTGCTTTTTTCCTCCATCTTCTTCCTTCAACCTGTAAACCCATTTATTCTGCAATACCCTTTTTTCTGCAGGAAACTTAACCAAATCCCAAGTCTGGTTTCTTACCAATGAGTCCATCTCCTCATCCATGCCTTGCTCCCACTTCTTTCTAGTTTCTACCTGCATTGCTTCTTCAAAACATTTTGGTTCACCAAAATCAGTCATCAATAAATAATACAGTGAAGGAGAGAATCATTCAGGGGGTCTACTTAACCTGGTAGACTTTCTTACAGTTGCAGGAGTTTCAGGTACCTGCTGCTGCTCTTGATTTTCTGGTGCTTTTGGAACTTCATTTTCTTTGATTTCATCAAGCACTGTGTACTCTGTGTTTTCCTTTTCTTCTTTCTTTCCCTACAACTGATCTTTGTACATGACCTTTTCATTGAACACTACATCTCTACTCCTAATGATTTTGCAATTTTTAAAATCCCATAAGCGATAACCAAAATCATCAACCCCGTATCCAATAAAGGTACATTTCTTGGATTTAGCCTCAAGCTTTGTTCTATCATCTTTATCAATATGGACAAATGCTTCACAACCAAAATTTCTCAGAAATGAGTATTTTACCTATTTACCTATCCATGCCTCCTCTAGAATGCCACCATCCAAAGAGCTTGAAGGCCCTATTTTTATTAAATAAACAGCAGTGTTTACAGCATCAGCCCAAAACTGTAAGGGCAACCCTGCATGCAATCTCATACACCTTGCATGCTCCATGATCATTCTGTTCATCCTTTCTGACACACCATTTTCTTGGGGTGTTCCAGGGACTTTCTTCTCTCTGCGAATCCCTTTGTGTGAACAGTAACTGTCAAATTCCTTGCTGCAGTACTCGCCTCCATTACCATATCTGAGACATTTCAACCTTTTTCCTGTCTCATTCTCAGCCAAATATTTCCACTTCTTAAAAGTATCAAACACATCAGATTTCTGTCTAGTGCAATAAACCCAAGTTTTTCTAGTTACATCATCAATAAAAGTAACATAATAACGAGAGCCACCAAGAGATTGTACCTGAGAGGGTCCCCGTACATTTGTATGGACAAGCTCTAACTTTTCACTCTTCTTTTGTTTCCCAACACTGAGAAATCTAACTCTCTTCTATTTTCCATAAACACAGTTCTCACAAAATTCCAAACTTACCTGCTTCAGATCTGGAAGCAGTTTCCTTGAGTGGAGAATCTGCATCCCCTTCTCACTCATGTGGCCAAGCCTATGATGCCACAACGCTACACCTGTTTCTGTGGAAGCTATAGAAAGAGAATAATCAGGATTATGTGGACATAAATATAACGTACCTATCCTATCTCCTTTTGCAATTACCATTGATCCTTTAGTAACCTTCCACCACATTTTTCAAACGTAGACAAACAACCACCATCTCCCAACTGCCCTGTTGAGATCAGATTTCTTTTCATAGCAGGAATGTGCCTTACATCCTTTAGCAACCAGTCATTTCCATTATTTAGCTTAATCTGTACCTTACCCTTTCCAACAATTTTACATGGTTCATCATCCCCCAATAACACATGCCCAAAATCACCTTGAACATAATCATAAAAGAATTTCCTATGGGGTGTAGCATGACATGAAGCCCCTGAATCTACTACCCAGTAATCACTAGTATTATCTAATGCAAGAATCAAAGTATCTTGTAACACATCACCTACTACATTTGCTTCTTGGGTAGTCTCTTGCTGCCTCTCACCTTTTTTATTTGGTGCTCTGCAGTCTTTCTTTAGGTGTCCTTTCTTACCACAGTTCCAGCACTCTATTTTTCCGAATCTGGACTTGGATCTTCCCTTTTTAAACTTGTCATGATTTCCTGGGCTCCTTCTTCTCTCATTTTGTCTCCCTCAGCTCTCCATGGTTAATGCATTACCTAATGTCTCACCTGTGATTTTTCTTCGCATTTCCTTGCTAAGAATAACACTAACAACACAATCAAACTTAAGAGTGTTTGAACTAGGGACGGAGTTACTTATAGCCATGACCAAGCTATTCCAACTTTCTGGAAATGAGCACAAGATTAGAAGAGCCCTAACCTCATCATCAAAGTTCACTTTTTACAGAACTTAAGTGACTGGTAAGTGTATTAAACTCATTTAAATGGTCAGCAACAGATCCACCTTCCGACATCTTCATATTAAATAAACGCTTCATTAAAATTACCTTGTTAGAAGCCGAGGGTTTTTCGTAGAGCTTACTCAATGCGCTCATCACACCCTCTGTTGTTTTTTCTTTCGAAATATTGAAGGCCACCGACGAAGCCAGGCACAACCGTATTGTTCCTAGTGCCTTTCTGTCAAGAAACTCTCATTCTTCATCCTTCATAGCCATCGATTGTTTTGATTTTCCACCCAACGGCAGGTACAGATCTTTCTGGTACAGATAGTCCTCCATTTGCATCTTCCATAAATGATAGTTTTGGCCATTAAATTTCTTGACCCTAAACTTTCCTTCTTCTGCCATTGCTCCCACTCGAACCAAGAACCCTTCTTTCCTACGAGTTTACCAACCAAATAGACCTTTTGGCTCTGATACCAATTGTTAGAAAACAAGACCGCAGAGCAATAACAGATATACAGTTAAATCAATAAACAAGATGCAAAACCACATTAAAACATTACAGAGAGACACAAATATAACGTGGTTCACCCAAACGATGGGCTACGTCCACAAAGAAATTTTCCAGTCCTTTTATTATAGTCCGGAAATATGAAGGGATACACCCTGCAACAAAAACGATGCACTTTATCTTCACGCTCTCACAGAGTCTCTTCCAGTACAATACAATACCATATACAGTTGATTTACAATGCTCTCTTTTATAGGGGAAATACCATGGGAAAAATTCTATTGTTAACCCAATACCATGGGTCCGCAAAACTGTTGGCCAACACACATCCCAAAAAAAAAAATCGGGGGCTCCGCCCCCAAACCCCAAGGTAGGGGGAACAAGTGTACAGTACTCCTGGGTTACAATCACAACTGAATAATATCTCTAGATCTGGAAGATTAGGCTCCACAACCAACATCTTATCCTATGATCTTCCCCCTGATTTCTCTCCTTTCTGAGAATCTAAACTGGGGGGTTCCCTCTGCTATAAGGAACAAAATTTGGGTTTCAAGGAGCAAAGTTGCTTGGCCCTTTACCCCTCACCGATAGATGTCCTTGGTCCTTCAATTTAGACATTTCAGCAGTCGGGTTATCTAACAGTTTGGTCATTTTGTCAATCTTGTTCTCCGATGCCGAAGCCCCACTATAGTCTGTTGGCTGCTTTTTCCTGTCTATCTTCCCTTTGACCTTCTGAGATGCCAGAATGTTTGACTCTACTTCTAGGGTAGTATCCTGCATGAGTGATAAGGAAAAAGACCTCCTTTCTCTGATAAGTAAGCAAAAGTCAGATTCAAAGGCATTTGCATAAGTTATCCTAACTGAGGTATCAGTGGGCTTAATTTAGGTAGGGATCTTGCTGTACATATTGTTGAATCTCTTGGTAAATTTGGAGACAGACTCCCCATTTTCTCTTTTTAGGTTGCTGAATTCTGTGATATAGTAGAGGTGGTCCCTCCTTTCTCCTGAATGCTTTAGGAAAATTTCATCTAGGGCCTCTATGCCTACCACTGATCCGGCAGGCAGTTCCTTAAACCACTTCCTAGCCTGGCCATCTAGGCTTTGCATAAACAACCTAGTCCATACATATTCTTGTTCTATGTTAATATTTTCAGCATAGATGTAAAAATCCTCTAGATGTTATTCAACAGTGAAATCCCCTTCCCCTGTAAACTTAGGCATATACTTGAGATAATCCCCAGTAGGCATGGCTGCGAGAGGATTTGGCAGAATTAAGGGCGCATACCTAGCTACCAAGATCCTTTCCATATTGGTCAATTGAGGGGCAACCATATTGGAAATGGGTATGGATAGGGTTGTGGAAGGCAGCACTGATGAAGATACTTGCTGAGAAGGCAGTGGTATACTTATCCCAGTGGAGTCACCAGGGATTGGATCTTCACAAGCAGAAGTGCTTGAAGATTCCCAACCCCTAGATTTTTCTAATGTATCTAAAAATTCCTGGGAATTAAGAGTTTCAGTAGAAGAAATAATAGCAGAAATATTTCTTGAAATACCTGATGTAGCTTTTTGTACAGTATTGCTGGTATGTCTTAATAAAGCCCTAGATTTCCTCAAAATTTCTTCTGGATCTGAAACAGGTGTTTCTGGTGGCCCCTTTGGGTTTGCTCTGGTACTTGGTCTTCTTGAAGCCACCTTATATCAATGGATTCACCAAATATATTATTACAACCATAATAATTTCCAAGCTTTGTCTATCATCAAAGCATGGATCTATGTCGTCTCCCAGGGAAGCTGGGCTTCAATATCCTCTCCCCGGCAATGGCGCTAGTTTGTTATCACTCCAAGAAACTCCTCTAGGTTGTAGCTCGAGGATGCCTGGTAACTTAAAATGTTTTTATTGTTTTCTGATATGGATCAAGTCAGGTGACCTATATAACCTCCCACTCTCAAGACATGCATGAAGCTCACTCAATCACAAGGATTTTAGTTACAACTTGTTAAGTAGTTTGACAATAAGGTGCAGGGATGGAGAACTCATCAAGCTGGCAGACTTACATACAAAATAGATGCATATACATGGATAAATCCTGACAAGGATGGTACTTATAAATAAAATCACATTAACTCACCAATAGGATGACATCTATTAGCTATTAATCAACTTGAAAATCGCCTAAATGCACATCCAGGCATAAGTACAGTAAAGATAAAGATGATGGTTGAAAAACTCATAACAAAAGAGCTTATAATTAGAATAAACAAGATGAGACGCTTGACAATAGAATAGGATTACAAATCCATGAAGTTGAACCCTTATTATAAAATCAATCATGGGTTTTATAGCCTTCTACAGAAATGACAGATCCTGAAAATCTGATCTGTTTACACAAAAAATACTTGAAAGTGATAGTTTTCTTAGATTAGGGCTTCAAAACCTTACTAACTATTTTTCTATCTATTGTGAAGATCTAGTTCATTGATTGAATAATAAATAACAGCAGCAGTCACTGATAATCACCACTTCTGGTTCAGTGTGAAATTTCCACAAACATTCAGTGTCTCGGTGTTTAACTGAAGTGACCTTTCTTGTTTAATCCGCCATAATTTTCTACCTTATCGCTGCGGTCACCGATTGGAAGCTCTGTCTTCTAGCACATCGACGCCCTAGACCAGAATGTTATCGATGTTTCGAAGGTGAAATGAACTAGTTTTATCGCTGTCAGAATAATTTTTGTCATTGATCGAAGGCCTTGTCTATTGCCTTACCGACACTGCGGAGCTGCTTAGCTTTACCTCGTCGATCTGTAGTCCTTAGTTCTTCTTATTTCCAATGAGTTTCTATTGTCGCGGAGCTCGTAGTCGGTCTGTCTCCCACTATTGTGGCTCCTTAGTGGACTATCTTGCTGATCTGTAGTCCTTAGTTCTTCCGATCTCCAAAGTTTTCATCTGATCCCGGAAGCCGCAGTCTGTATGTCTGTCGGAAGTTGTTTGATGAAGGAATCGGTACATTAGTCCTCTATGCCATCGATGGACAGTCTTGTTATTCGTTGATGTACACTATCTCTTTTGTTTTACTTTTTCTAAAACTTTATATTTTTTAACTATCAGCGATTTTGCTTTATCACTATCGGAGGTCAGTAGAAGTTTGAATCGAAGCTTTAATTCTCTATGTCGTCGTTGTTTCAGAGCCTCAAATGACTAACGTCGTGACGGTTTCTTCATCAGCGATTGAAAACTCTTTTCCCTAGCCCATCGGTGCTCTAAGCCTGAATGATGTCGTTTTTTCAGAGGTGAAACGAACTAATCTTCTCAGCATCGGCAATCAAAACCCCAAATCACTAACCATCGGCACTTTAGACCACTAATCATCAGAACTTTAAACCACTAGATTCTCCACAGTGGTGGC
>LPNX010490312.1:7600-39202 GCA_001517045.1 Pseudotsuga menziesii | reverse complement strand
GGTGACAGCCTTGACTCGAGACTTGCCCCCAAGGACACACCGAGTGGCTTGAAGATTTCTGCCACGTGATCCAGGTGTGTGAAAAGGCGGCAACAGTGGCGTCACAGTGAAATAAAAATCCAAAATGTCGGCGATTGGAACTCCAAACCTCTAACCATAGAAACTTTCAATCACTATATTCTCCGCAATGGCGGTGCCATAGTGGAATAAAACTCTGAAACGTCAGCGTAATAGAGGACTACACCTCTGATCACTGTTTAAAAATGTTTCGATGGCAGTAAAAAAGTTTAGCAATACACCTAACTGCTGAAGGGGTTTTCCACCTGTTATTTATCTTAAATCTTTCGGTGGCTAATGAGATGTTTTGATCCTCTCCCAAGCCACTGAAAGCTACAACTTGTGAAATTTTTACCCAATTCAAACAATAGAGGCTTTCAAACTGTCAGTGATATTCATATCTTTCATCGCATGAGTTAAATTATTCATACTATAAAAATAAATTATTTTGGGAGATAACAGCTGGCTCCTACTTGGGGATGGGAGCCTCCCAGTGAGGTCCTAAGAACCCCAGACCAAAATGCCTTTCCCTAAAAGAAACTAAGTAACTTAACACTATCATGTATTGTTCCATTAGGCATGGAGTCTATTCTGAAAACAAAACAACCTACTATCTACTAATTTACAATCATAAGGCCTCAGAGACTCAAATAAAATAGAGCTTCAAGAACTGCCCATTAACTGGGCCATCAAATACCTCTTCACCTTCCAGACTCTACAATTTGAAGGTGTTATTATTATGTACCTGGGCTATCACAAAAGGGCCAATCCACAAAGAGTCGAATTTTTCATGTTTCCCCTTGTCCTGTCTGACCACATCCCACTTGAGGACCCAATCTTTGACCTAGAAGTTGTTTGCCTTTGCTCTTTTGTCAAACATGCCATTTATCCTCTATTGATGAGCTTCTGATTTTCCTACAACTTGCTCCCTTATTTTTTGTAATTCTACCAAATCCATAATCCTTCTTACCATATCATTTGTTTCATCCTCCTCTTCCTCAAAGAACTTTGCCACTGGAAGGATGAGCTAGATAGTAAAGATGGCCTCAGTGCCATAAACTAGTTTTAATGGAGAATTCCCTATGGATCTTTTGTCTGTTACCCTATCATCCCATAAAGCAAACTTAATCTTTGAATCCCAGCTTTTCTTATTTGTCTCTAGCAGTTTCCTCATGATTTTGACTAAGCCTTTGTTGGATGACTCGGCCAGGCCATTGCCTTGTGGGTAATATGATGTGGAGTGCACCAGTTGGATACCCATTGATTCACACATCTTAACTAATACCCCAGCCTTAAAATCTGGTGCATTATCAGTTACTAACCTTATTGGGCAACCAAACCTGCTGAATATGTTCTCATATAAAAATCTCATGATGACTTGAAGAGTGGCATTTCTGGTGGGTACTGCTTCTATCCATTTGGTAAAGTAGTCAGTTTCTACTAAGATCCATTTATGTTGTTCACTGGAAGATGGATTTATTTCTCCTATGAAATTCGGACCCCATTGCTGGAAAGGCCCATTCACTATAACAAGCCTAAGGGGAAGGATTTGAGCTGGTGCTTCCCTATGAATCTCTGACATTGGTCACAGGCACTTACAAAAGTGCATACATCAGCAAAGAGGACTGGCCAATAGTATCCTGCTCTTAAGATCTTGTGGGCTGTGGCTTTCCAGTAGTGGTGGCCTCCACATGTACTGGAATGAAAGTGATGCATGACCTGCTCTGCTTGCTCCTTATCTAGACGCCTTAACAAAATTCCAGATTGATACCTCTAGTATAGCAGTTTTTCAATTATGTAAAACTTAACAGATTCCAACTTGAGAGCTTGTGCTTGGTTAGGAGTGAGATCAGGGGAAACTTCTAATTTTAGCAAAAAATGAATCATACCTAAGTACCACTCACATGAGGATATGTTCTCAGCTACTGATGGACTATTATTCCGATCTTGATTTACTTATGTTTCAGGTACTACCATAGTCTGCACCTTTGCTGATCTGACACATGTGAAATTTATTCCCATCAGTTCACAGTTTTCTTTGGCCATGAGTTTGGCCAGACCTAATCCCTTTACTAGCTTGGTGGGTTTCACCTCTACATCAAACTCAATGAGTTTGGAAATCCACTTAGCTCTCTTCCCATCAAAGCTGAGTCAAAACATCCTTTACAGCAACTGAAGGGACATATGCAATGACCTTTGCATGGAGAATGTAGATTCTGAAGATCTTCAAAGATTTTATGAGAGCATAAGCTTGCTTATCAATTGGGTCATACTTTAGCTCAGCATCTCTCAGGGTTCTAGTGAAGAAAGCAATTCGATGATCAAGACCTTCATCATTCTTTTGTAATAGTACAGCTGCCACTGTGTCATAAGATGCAAAAGAGAAAATGTAAAAACCCTAGGTGTAGTCAGGACTAATCAGGGTTGGGGCCTCCATGATGGATTTCTTAATGTCTTCAAAAGACTTTCTTGCTTGGTCAGTCCACTTTATTCCTGCATCCTTTTTTATCATGACTGTTATATGCTTTACTAGCTCAGAGAAATTTGGAATAAACCTTCTGACAAAGTTTATCTTTCCTAAAAAGTATTGAATGTCTCTTTTTGGCCTTGGTATTGACAGTTTTTGGATTGCTTCCACCCTCATCGGATCGATATTTACACCTTCAACTGTGACTATGTGGCATAGGAGCTTTCCTTCATTGAGTGCAAACTGGGACTTCTTGGGGTTCAGTGATATTCCATACCTTCTGCACTTCAGAAATACCTTCCTTAAATGCTGCAAGTGGTCATGATGGCTGTGAGAGTAAATTGTTAAGTCATCCAAATATATCAGCACAAATTTATCTTTTATCCCTACAAAAGCTAGGTCCATGGCTCTCTAAAAATTATCCCCAGCATTCATTAGCCCAAATGGCATTTTAGCATACATAAAGGTTCCCCAGGGGGTGATAAACGCAGTCTTCTCTTGGTCATCAAAGTGCGTAGCAACTTGGTTGTATCCAGAGAAGCCATCAAGGAAGGACATAACTCTAGCCCCCGAGACTTTCTGCAATAGGTGTTCCATCTTGGGCAGTGGATAGTTGTCCTTCTTGGAACACTTGTTTAGGTTTCTAAAATCCACACACAACCTGATTTCTCCATTTTTCTTTCTTACCACTACCAGGTTTACAATCCACTTGGAATATCTGAGGGGAACTATGATCTTGGCTTTAAGGAGCTTGTGGATATATTTTTCAATCACTGGTAATAGGAGAGGGCTGATGGGTCTTAGCTTCTATTTGAAAGGAATGGTGTCCTTCTCCAAATTAATTCTGTCCTGGATGATATTGGTGTCATTAGTTTTTAGGTCACTATACTCCCAGGAAAAAACATCAGCAAACTCTTTCATCAAGCTGCAAAATTCAGACTTCTGATCAGCATTCAACCCCGTGGAAATATTTATCAGTTTAGGATGGCTTTGGCTGCCTATGTTTTGCTCTTGGATAGTAACGGTCTAGCTCCTTTTTGCCAATCTTGAGAGGGATGTCATTGTGATCAAACATCTCTTCCAGTGCTACTAGACCTCGGGATATGTAGTTGTTGGGAAATTGGACAATATTATGCTCAGTCACTTTATCTTTTAACTTAAGCTGCTTGGATTCCTCCATGTTAAGGTTTTCCTGGTCTATGTGTATGTCAGAGAATTCATATACTAACTGAAGGATTTTTTTAAGCTCCTCATCATTCTCAAACACCCTCAAAAATTTTACATTGTCTGGCAGAGAGGGTCTGTACTTGACCTGAACATCATAGATGAGCTTAGGGGGTAAAGGAGGAACAAACAAACTTGCAGAGACAGTCAGGGAATCAGCCAGGTGATTCAAATCCCTAGGAATATATGATGGTTCAAAAAACATAAAGGAGTCTCTGAGTTTCCATACCTCATCCCTGTAGGCCTTCAATCTGATAATTTTTTTCTGAAAAGTGTTGTTGACCTACTGTATGATGAGGTCTGCTTCTCCAAAATTATTCACACACATGATCCCCATCTCCTTGGAAGCTTTAACTCCTAGCAGAAAGGCTTCACATTCTGCTACGTTGTTAGTGGTTTTTAAATCAAGCTTATAAGATAAGTGAATGTTTTTCTTATATGGGGAGATCAATACTACACCCACGCCTGCTGGGATTTGAGCACTAGCTCCATCAAAATAAATGGTCCAGATCATTGTTGATAGTTCTTCGGGATACTGACGGGTGGGCTTAATGAGCTGAACTAATGTCTGCTGATTATCATCTATTTGAAAAATGCAAGACCCAAAATCAGTGTCCACTGCATAGATGGGGTGATTCATTGAGTGGCTCTCCTTGCTTATAATGTACGCTAGCTGATTTTCCATGTACAGCCTCTTAGTCTCCCCTCCAAACATGGGAATGGTGGCATATGAGAGATCCATCTAAAGGGTGCCGCCTAGTCTTTTGCTCCATAATCGAGACAGCAAGAGGCCAAATTTTGGAGGAATATCGGCCACTACAATGTCCATCATTATGCTTTTCGAAGGTAGTTGCTATAAGTTTACAACCAGGTCTTTGATGAGGCCCAAGCACTTGACCTTCCTACAGTCAAAGGAGAATAAATCATGGTAGGGCTTGGTGATGCTGAGGCCAATCTCATCCATCATAGCCTTTGGCATTAGGTTATGAGAGGCTCCTGAATCCAGCAAACATTTATGGAGGATTTTATCATGGATGTTCATAAATATATAGAATGGTGGCCAGGATTCCTTTAGGTCTTTGATCATGGCACCCATTGTTACAACATGCTTGTCATCTTGCAGGTTCACAAATTCAGTGTCGATGTGCACCTTGGGCTGAATGGAATTCATAATGGAGGTTTTGAATGCATCATTCTTCATTAGCTCAATTAAAGGGAAAGGGATTTTCAATTTTTGAATTTCAGACTCGAGGTTGAAGGAATAATGCATCCTATCTGGAAACCTGACCTCAGGAGTTGTAGGTTTGAGTTGGACTTGATCAGGTGTGGCTGAAGGTGTTGGTTTATGCAATGGTTTGGATGGGACAGCCACTTTCTTTGGTAAAACAATAACCTTTCTAGCTGGTGCAGCAAGCTGCTTGACAGGTACAGCATTCTTCTTGAGAGGAGCAACCAGACTAGACCTCAATTTGTAACCTCCCTGGCCATCAGCCTGATAGATATCCTCTTCAGTGATCTGCTCATCAATTAGGGATTCCTCATATTCTTCCTGTGTCAAAAAAGAATAGTCCACCTCATCCTCCATGCAGTGGATATTGTCTTCAGCTTCTCCATCTTCTTCAATGAATTCTGGCTCTTCTTATAATATAGCATTTTGAAATGGAGCTCTTATCCTCTGATATTCCCCTTGATTTCTCTCCCTTCTGAGAATATGAACTAGGGGGTTTCCTCTTCTATAAGGAACAAAATTTGGGTTTCTAGTAGCAAAGTCGCTTGGCCCTTTACCCCTCACCGGTAGATGTCTTTGGTCCTTCAATTTAGACATTTCTGTAGCTAGGTTATCTAACAGTTTGGTCATTTTGTCAATCTTTTTCTCTAATCCTGAAGCCCCACTATAGTCTATTGACTGATTTTTCCTGTCTATCTTCCCTTTGACCTTATGAGATGCCAAAATGTTTGACTCTACTTCTAGGGAAGCATCCTGCATGAGTGATAAGGAAACAAACCTCCTTTCTCTAAGAAGTAAGTAGAAGTCAGAGCCAAAGGAATTTGCATAAGTTATGCTAGCTGAGGTATCAATGGGCTTAATTTCGATAGGGATCTTGCTATACATATTGTTGAATCTCTTGGTAAAGTTGGAGACAGACTCCCCATTTTCTCTTTTCAGGTTGCAGAATTCTGTGATATAGTAGAGGTGGTCCCTCCTTTCTCTCCAATGCTTTAGGAAAATGTCATCTAGGGCCTCTATGCCTGCCACTCATCCAGTAGGCAGTTCCTTAAACCACTTCCTAGCCTGGCCATCTAGGCTTTGCACAAACACCCTAGTCCATACATCTTCTTGTTCTATGTTAATATTTTCAGCATAGCTGTCAAAACCCTCTAGATGTTATCAGCGGTGAAATCGCCTTCCCCTGTAAACTTAGGCATATACTTGAGATAATCCCCAGTAGGCATGGCTGCGAGAGGATTTGGCAGAATTAAGGGCACATACCTAGATACCAGGATCCTTTCCATCTTGGTCAATTGAGGGGCAACCATATTGGCAATGGATATGGATAGGGTTGTGGAAGGTAGCACTGATGAATATACTTGCTGAGAAGTTGGTGGTATACTTATCCCAATGGAGTCACCATGGATTGGATCTTCAAAAGCAGCAGTGCTTGAAGATGCCTAACCCCTAGATTTTTTTGATGTATCTAAAAATTCCTGGGAATTAAGAGTTTTGGCAGAAGAAATAATAGCAGAAAGATTTCTTGAAATACCTGATGTATCTTTTTGTGCAGTACTGTTGGTCTGTCTTAGTAAAGCCCTAGCTTTCCTCAAAATTTCTTCTGGATCTGAAACAGGTGTTGCTAGTGGCCCCTTTGGGTTTGCTCTGGTACTTGGTCTTCTTGAAGCCACCTTATATCAATGGAGTTGCGAGATAGATGATTACAACCATAATATTGTCCAAGCTTTGTCTATCATCAAAGCATGGATCTATGTCATCTCCCAGGGAAGCTAAGCTTCAATCTCATCTCCCCAGCAACTGTGCTAGTTTGTTATCACTCCAGGAAACTCCTCTAGGTTGTACCTCGAGGATGCCTTGTAACTTAAAAGTTTTTTAGGGTTTTTTGATATGGATCAAGTTAGGTGACCTATATAACCTCTCACTCTCAACACATGCATGAAGCTCACTCAATCAGAAGGCTTTTAGTTACAACTTGTTCAGTAGTTTGACAATAAGGTGCAGGGATGGAGAACTAATCAAGCTGGAAAACTTACATACAAAAGAATATGCATATAAATGGAAAAATCCTGACAAGGATGGTACTTATAAATCAAATCACATTAACTCACCAATAGGATGATGGCTATTAGCTATTAATCAACTTGAAAATCATCTAAATGCACATTCAGGCATAAGTACAGTAAAGATAAAGATGATGTTTGAACAACTCATAACAAAAGAGCTTATAATTAGAATAAACAAGATGAGACTCTTGACAATAGAATAGGCTTATAAATCCCCGAAGTTGAACCCTTATTATAAAATCAATCATGGGCTTTATAGCCTTCTACAGAAATGACAGATCCTGAAAATCTGATCTGTTTACAGAAAAAATACTTGTAAGTGATAGTTTTCTCAGATTAGGGCTTCAAACCCTTGCTAACTATTTGTCTATCTATTGTGAAGATCTAGTTCATTGATTGAATAATAAATAACAGCAGCAGTCACTGATAATCACCACTCCTAGTTCAGTGTGAAATTTCCGCCAACAGCCAGTGTCTCAGTCTTTAACTGAAGTGACCTTTCTTGTTTAATCTACCAGAATTTTCTAGGTTGTCACTGCGGTCGCCAATCAGAAGCTCTGTCTTCTAGCACATCAGTGCCCTAGACCGGAATGGTGTTGCTATTTCGGAGGTGAAACAAACTAGTTTTATCGCTGTCAGAATAATTTTTGTCATTGATCGGAGGCCTTGTTCATTTCCATACCGACACTACGGAGTTGCTTAGCTTTACCTCACCGATCTGTAGTCCTTAGTTCTTCCGATCACCGATGAGTTTCTGTTGTCGCAGAACCCACAGTCGGTCTGTCTCCTGCCGTTGCAGCTCCTTAGTGGACTATCTTGCCGATATGTAGTCCTTAGTTCTTCTAATCGCTGAAGTTTTCATCTGATCGTGGAAGCCACAATCTGTATGTATGTCAGAAGTCGTTTGACGAAGGAATCAGGACATTAGTCCTCTATGTCGCCAATGGACAGTCTTGTTATTCACCGATGCGCGCTATCTTTTTTGTTGTACTTTTTCTGAAACTTTATATTTTTTAACTGTCGATGATTTTGCTAGATAGCGATAAAGCAAAATCACCGATTGTTGAAGAAATCATTCTGAGGGGTTTTCCACCTGTTATTTATCTTCCATCTTTCGATTGATAATGAGATGTTCTGATCCTCGCCCAAGCCACCGAAAGCTACAACTTGTGAAATTTTTACCCAAATCAAACAACAGAGGCTTTCAAACTGTCAGTGATATTCATATCTTTCATCGCATGAGTTAAATTCTTCATACTATCAAAATAAATTATTTTGGGAGATAACACACCTAACTGAAGAGCGGCAGCCAAGAGGCCATTGACACCATCATATTCAGCTTGGTTGTTGGTCGCAGTGCCCATGCATATTCCTTTGATATGGATCAACTTGTGCGATGGGGAGTAGATGACCCATGTAGACGAGGCGAGGTTTGGAGACCATCTTCTTGCTCCATCAGCGAATCCCGTATACCAGTTTGAGGTGTAATCCATCTGGAGAAATGAGGGGAAATGATACATAAGACTCATTTTTGAAAAATGTGTAAAACAAAAAACAAGAAATACTATAATACAAGTTGCACTGTCGTCACTCAAACGGGTGACTTTAGAGGGAAATTCGTTTGGACTTTCCAGGGATCAGCGGTCATTCCTTTGTGTGACACGATGAATCCTTGTAGATGGCCTATTGGGACACAGAAAACACACTTGAAAGGGTTCAAGCGGATTCTGTACTTGCGACATCGTAGGAATACTTGTCACAGGTCATCTATGTGTTGTGTTTGCTTCTGCGACTGCATAATGAGGTTGTCTAAACAAACCAACATGAACGAGGTCACGGAAGCAGTGTGTCATGGCGCGCTGGAAAGTGGATCCAGTGTTTTTCAGACCAAAGGGCATGACACAATACGCAAATGTGCCCCATGGGGTTGTGAATGTCATCTTATAATGGTCTTCTTTCCAGATTTGGATTTGGTTATAGCCGAAAAATCTGTCCATGAAGGAAAAGGCCTCATGTCCGGCGCATGCATCCATAATCTAATCGATGAACGATGTTGGGAAGTTGTCTTTGGGACACGCCCCATTGAGGTCATGGAAGTCTGTGCAAATGCGAATGGTACCTTGTTTTTTGTTCACGGGAACAGAATTAGAAACCCAAATAGTGTAGGCAATGGGGTAGATGAAGTCGGCTGTGCGCAGCTTCTCTATCTTGGCTTTAACCGTGGACACTTTGGAAGGATGGATGGGCCATTGTTTTTGTCGTACGGGGGCCACATCAGGCCAAGTGTCGATGTGGTGCTCCAAGATTGATGGATCCAACCCGGGAATTTCAATGTACGACCAAGCGAAGATATCACAGAATTCTTGGAAGATAGCTTTGTAGGCAGCAACCTCTTCCAGGGAGTAAGATGCCCCCAGAATGATTTCTTCAACAATATCAGGATTGGTTGAGATGTTGATTTTGACGGTGGGCAATATGTTGGCCATGTTCCCTTCTTCGAAGGTGTCTGGTGCTGAAATGGGGTTCTTGAACCAGTCGAATTTCTCGTGAATGAAATATTTGGTCTCCACAGAAAAATGGTCAGACTGCGACACAAGTTCTTCGGGGAGGAAGAACGAGCAATGGTGCATGTCGTCCCATTGGTATTCCGAGGCGGTCAGAGCTTCAAGTATCTCCTCATTGTTGTGGAAGCAATGAAGATACATGTCCGATGGACCATCATTGGAGGTGGAGATAAGCGGGGCAAATGAACTGGACATCTTGTAAATGGACATGGTGTCTGAAGAAGGCGGTGGGGGGTGGACTTCTTCGATTAAGGTGATATCAGACTCAAGGGAATGTTGACGGAGGTCAGCTAGAGCCATTCAAATTTTGGGAAAGTATTGGCAATGGTGAGGGTAATGTCCATACAAACCACAAATGGTGCAAGCATGGTTTGTTCTCAATGCCTTATTTCTGACTATCGGTGCAGTTAGGAGTTCGACCACGGGGATGTTTTCATTTGTATCCATGGCATCCAAATGCACATGAATTATTGGGATTTCAGGGCAATTCTGAGTTGGGTGGCCCTATTGCTCGCAGACGACGCAAGGTGGGACTTGTCGCAGCTCTGCGGTAGGTTTTGCATTCTTGCCCCTGGCCCTTTTTGGGTGGGGTGGTGCGGGTGCGGCGGTTGGCTTTTGCGGGCCAGGTGGAGGGTGAGACTCCACCGCAATGGCTTGCACCAGGGTTTAAACAACCTGGGGCATTGGTGGTTGAGATGGTGGATCAAGATACCATACCGGAATTCCCAATGTGAAGTTAGGTAGGCTTAAGGTGGCCATTATCGGCTTCCTCATGACCCCAGGTGGGGGAAAGAGGAAGGGAATCGTATGGACTGGCGATGAGCCCAGATAACTCCCTACTGGTTGTATGTGGGGATGCAGTTGTGGTTGTGGCTGTGTGAAACACTGTTGTTGCGGATGATGTTGCGGATGCAGAAAGTGTTGGGGTTGGGGTTGGGGCTACGGCTGTGCTTGTTTTTTGGGTGTAGTGGCGTTGGATGAGACCATGCACAAGTCCACAGTCTCATTTTGTGTCGGTAATGATGACACTAAGGGGAAATGAGCCGTCATGGTGGTATCAACAAACAACCCAGGACCCATATTCAACAATGGGGAGGCTGGTGTGTTGTCAACCATGGTATTGATTGTAGGGATGACATTGGCGTGTGTGGTTGTCCCTTGTGTCTCAATGGTGGTGATGGTAGGGATAACATTGGAGGGTGTCCTTAACCCTTGCGTATCGTGATAAGCGAGTTGATCAACCGTCATGATCTTCCCTTCGTGAGGGAACATTATGAGACGGAAGACAGTTGATGTGACCACTCTCATGGTGTACATATAACTTCTTCTGAGGAGAAGGTTATAGTCCAGTTGAGCATTGACGACCTCTATGTCGATCAGCACTGTCTTCCCAGCTAATGTGATGGGGACGTGAGGGAGTATTCCTTGGGATTTAGTGGGATGGCCATCATAAGCCCACAAATTTGTGGAGGATGGTTGCAGAATTGGGGATCCAAGTTTCTGCCAAACCAGGGTGGACATAACACACGTGGATGCCCCCTCATCCACTATGCACCGGTGCACGACCAAATTCCGGATAGACACCGGGATTTGGAAGGAAATGGTGGATGGCATGCATGGTTCTCCATTCTCTATGTCAAATGTGATCAACTTGGAGTCAGAGGGGTCTACTGCCCCAAGGGTGGCTAGTAACGATTTCCACTGCGTTGGGCATGTTTTGAGTACCTCCAAAATGGACATGGTCGTTGGTGTTTGGGCCAAATCATCCACAATGCTATAGCTAACAATAGCTCTAGCTATGGCGTTGTTGGCCACTCAGTGTATGGGGGGGCGGGGGAATGGGGGTAACTGAAGAGGTAGGTTGACTATTTTGGATATAGATGCCACTGATGTGTTAGCGGGTTCGGTGGTGGTACCATATTGATTCTGTCTGGTTTGTAGGTTAACCTATTCAGTCATCATGGCTAGCAGGTGGTGGACACCTATTTCAGCCATGGGAGGTGCCCCCAGAGCGTTGGGATTGGCCTGGGCATGGGGTGTGGTTGCCACCAATCCTTGGACTAGTAGTGGGTTTTGAAGCACCATGGGGGGAGGTCCTTATGGTGTCAGGTTGGGTTGGGTTTGGTTCGTAGCGTTGGTGGCATGTTGGGCCTCGTTCCGAATGGCCTACTTAGCATGACCCATGAGGAGACACTCAAATGTGTAGTGCCCATAGACGTTGCAGAGTGTGCAGGGTTGGTTTGTGCACAACAGGGCATTGCCTCTTGGTGCATTTTGTCATGGGGGGTGTTGGGCGAGTCGGTTTGCCGTGGAATTGTTGGGAGGGTTTGGTTGTTGACCACCTCCCTGTGGTTGGTTATTGGCTTGGTTCTGGGGCTGATTATTTCTAGCTTTCCCTTGTTGATTGTTGGGGGCAGGCTGGTTGGGATGGTTTTGTTGTGCATATACTTGTCCCAGCGGAACAGGTTGAGCAGGGACAAGGGCTTGAACTGCTTGCACTAGTGGTGCATAATAAATTTGGGTGGGTTACGGTGCCGGAAATGTGGGAATTTGCCCCATGTACTGCTGTGTTGACCATGCCATGGCCTGAGCCTGCTGCGGTGGCGCAGGTTGTGCGTAGGAAGTTGTTGCTCCAGACTGGGACATCATTATGGCATAGTCCAAAGTTTGCTTTTGGTAAGCAACACTAGCAGTGTTGCTTGGTTGTGGTGTAATGGCAGGCGGTGTTGGACGGTGTTGTGGTTGTTGGGAGACCAAGCCTATGATGTCGTCTGCAGCATGGGATGCCCCCGGTGTATCCTGATAAGAGGTACCCAGGCGGGAAGCATCTGGAATGATGGTGTACAAATATCCAGACTGAGCATAGATCAGGTCAAACTATTGGGCTTTCAGTATGGCCTCCTCTTCGGATTGAGGACGTTCAAATGCGACGTCCTTTGCTATGGGCGGGAGTAAGGTCTTGAGGAACTAATCCAAGAAGATCATGTCGTCAAGTTGGATTTTGCACAAACTACAATGTCACCGCCACTCATGGATGTGGTCGGTTATATGTGTCACAGTGCTTTGGCGGTAGGATAACAGGACCTCCACCCCTTTTTCATATCTGACGGGAAGTTGGAAATACTCCAGGAACATGAAAGCTAAGGAGTTGAAATCTGGGTACTTGGCTTGTAGGAGCTCAATGTACCATTTTGTTACTGCACCTGTGAGGGTGCGTTGGAACAATCTTAGTCTGATCAAGTCATCTATGATGCTATTTGAGGAGCAGCATAGATGAAATGTCATAATGTGATTTTGGGGACACTCCTCTGCCTTGCCTTCAAACTTGGGAATGTCTGATGGCAGCTTGGTTGGCATGGGAGGTCAAAAGTTTTGATGGTGGATGGGGTCATTTATCAATATAGCCAAATCAGGCAAGTTAATATGAGCCATGAAAGGCAGATTTGACCCCAGGTTAATGTCAGATGGGGCAGCAATGGTGGCGGGGTTTGCAGGTGCATAGTGCACCTGCGTGGCTGGGGGTATTTGTGGTGGCACCATTGTAGATGGGCCAATTCCCACAAGTGTGGTGTGAGGGACAGTGTGGATGGAAGGGACACTACCCCCATGTGTGACAGGAGGGACAGTGTATGTGGACAGGACACTGCCCCCCTGTGTGACAGGAGGGGCAGTGTATGTGGAAGGTCCACTACCTGCAAGTGATGCAGGTGGGATAGCCTGAGTGGTTACTATGGGTGGTGGTAGTTGAATAATGACAGTTTGCATGACCATGTTGGGGTCACATGTAGGATTTTTAGTGACAACTTGTGGTGTGGACATGGGTCCACTAGCTATGGCTATGCCAAAAAATGGATCCGGGTTTGCACCAGCCTTGGGCTTGATGGTGTAGTATGGAGGTCTGGTTCAGATTGATATGGGTCTAAATCTGAATCAGAGGCTATGTGGCCTTTTGATGGTGTGAGAGGTTGTTGAGAGCGGTTTCGACAGTGTCATTTTAATGTCTCGAATGGTGGTGGTTCGCCTCTTAGGTGTGAGGTGGGGGATCAATTGTGTTAGATTGTATCAAACTGGTGGTAATGATGTTTGGACCCCAGTTTCAATGTCTTCCTATTGGCTATAGGTGGTCACTCATCCACCAAGACTACCAGAAGACAGTGCTTGGGATTTTCCTCATGGGTGTTTCTACTCAACCGGTGGGGGTCGTTGCCCGTTTCGCTTGGAAATTCCTCTCAACGGCCAGCTACTTTGGGGTTCCCGTGGTACTCCTCACAATGAGTTTCTGGGATGAGCCCAAGTACTTCCCACAGTTAAGGCAATGAGGGACTTATGTCCTCAAAGACTACAGATTTTTTGAACTTAGTGTAAATTGATAAATTTTAAGGGCTCTCTAAGCATCATGAACTGACTTGGGTTGACTACATGGTATGGTGTATATGTTTTTCTGTCTTTCTGGTATTAGGTGGCTGCAAATGGTTTATGAATTCATCATATTTTTGTACAGTTCATATCATTATGAATACAAGTAGTAAATAATCAGAAATTTATAAACAGATACAATTGTTTTTACCCTGAATGTTGATGGCCTAACTAAGTGACTACCTTACACCTGAATTTACACTTTGTTTGTTGATGCAATTACAGTAAACTGAAACAGAAATAGAAATTGACCTACTGTGCTAGACAGAGGCAGATGAGCCACACTGATAGTCCCTAAAAAACTAAAAATTAACTACTGATTGATAGACCGCTTGTTTCGAGTCAAATTCGGCGAGGGGGTTGCAAAAAAAATTTGAAAACAGGCGAGGGGGTCACACGGATTTCAAATACATAAGCGGTCTATTGTTCTGAGTGAATTCACACATTTCAGGGGGAAAAGGGTGACTTGGTCACACCTGTGAGGCCTAAAAGAGCGACCTCATCCCCTGTTCAGGCCCGATAAGTGCGACCTGCCCCGAATTTGGGGTTTTTCTGATCCTGAGTCAGATCTGACCGACAGTAACCTGTACTGTAGCCAAATAGACTCGGATTTGCCTTGCAGAGGCTTTGGAAACAATAAAAACTAAAAATAAACTAGATCTAAGCTAGATTTGACAAGAAATTATAAAAACTAGGGCATAAACTGATTAAAAAAAAAAAAAACTTGAAAATTAAAAAAAATTGAACCAAGGATCCTGTGGGATCGACCTGGTATGGTCGCCAGTTCTGTAGCAGGGATTTCTCCTTGCTACAGGGGTAGGAATGGCTCCCTTCTGTCTATACGATAGAAGGGTAGGTTCTTGCATGTGGAAAATGCAGAAAGAAAAGCAAAACAGAAAGAAAGCAAAGAACAAGAAAGAGTATGGCCGTGAGCCCCTCTGCAAACAAGGTTAGGGCTTCTCCTTGGCTACCTGTAAACAAATATTAAATAGAAATAAACCTGCAAAACATGTTAGAAATCAAACCTGCAAACAATTAATGGTCAAAAAACAACTAAACTAACAAAGCAAACACATAAACAAGACTATGTTATACCTCTCCTTTGGTGAAATGGGCCACCATGCCCTGGCTAGAAGAAGCACCTCCCTATCTCACTCAGCAATGGAGAAGCTATGGCTCAATGGGGAAGATGAGTGGAAGAGAGGGGGATGTGGGTGGCTTGAGAGGCAAAGAGGTCTCAAGGAATCAATGGGTAACATAACAGTATGCAAGAGAGGAGTGTTTTGAGAGTGACCCCCCACCCTCCTTTTATAGCTTTTTTGGGGGTTTTAGGGTTTTAAGCCCTTGGTCCGAGCTTTAGCCCCTTTTTTTAGATTTTATCCCCTTCCGCCCTAACTTAAGCTCCTTTGAGGGGTTTTATCCCCGAGGAGAGTTATTTAGGCTTCTTTTTTGGGTTTTTAAGCTCTTTATTCATTCTTAAGCCTTTTTTAGGGTGTGGGGGTCTATGTTGAAATATTGTAACTTTGAAGAATATTCTATATGTATATTTTTGTGATCCCCGATGGTCCTACCGAGAGAACCACTTGTATTACATTGTACCCCGATGCTCCTAATCGGAAGAACTAATAAGAGTCATGAGGTAGTCCCCTCTAATTGTAAAGGTGAGTCATCAGTGTTGAAATATTGTAACTTCGAAGAATATTCTATATGTATCTTTTTGTGGTCCCCGATGGTCCTACCGGGAGAACCACTTGTATTAAAGTGTACCTCGATGCTCCTAATCTGAAGAACTAATAAGAGTCATGAGGTAGTCCCCTCTAATTGTAAAGGTGGGTCATCAACACCCCAGTGTGGTTACTTGAGCCTACATATGTAACTTGAGCCTACATGATTTAACTCGAGCCTACATGTCAAATGAGTTAACTTAAGTGAACGAATAAATATAAATAGAGGTGTAGTGCTCCTCATTTGAGACACACACACTCACTTGAGTAGCGCACTTGTGGAGGAGAGAAGTAGCTAGAGAAGGAGGAGGATCGAGCTTTGATCTCCTTGCTGGTTTTATCTTTTACCTTTTTGGGGAATCTATATTGAGGAAGCTTTTGCTGGGTTTTTCCCTTTAGGGTTTTCCCAGGATAAATTTGTGTTGTTCTTGTGATACTGTTTCTTTCATTCATCCTGCTTATATGCTTTTGTTATGAAAATGAAATGAAATACTGATGTATTAGCTAAGCAGTCTAATGGGGTGTTACGAAGGTCATGTATGGGTGTCCTTGGGTGGTGTAGGCCATGTAGAGCTAAGTGAGGGATTTTTTGGGTTAACAATCACAATCCATTTATTATACTTTCCCCCTATCATCCTTCTGGTGAGGATGAACTGAAATGGATTAATGTGAGCTATATAAAAAGTATGGCGAAGAAGGATACAATGCCTCAAAAGTTGAACCACATCGACGGTAGCTAAATCCAACTTCTCAACATGGGTATAATGAAGCTCTGCATCAATAAGGTTTCGGCTAAGATATTAGATGACATGCTCATGAAGCTCCTCATCCTCTTGAACCAATACCATACCAATCATCTCTTGAGACGTGGCCACATATATCAAAAATGCACGGCTATAGTTGGGTGGACTAAGCACGGGGGTTGATGCCTAGTCTCTTTCCAAAGCATCGAAATAATCTTGGGCTCGCTCATCCTAGATAAACGGAGTGTCTTTCTTCAACAAACGCATAAATGCTTTAGTCAAATTGGCAAAATTGACTACGAATATTCGCAAGAAGTTTGCCATACCTTGCAAACACATAAGATGTCTAATGTTATGCAGGGGAGAAAATTGAAGTATTGCCTCAAACTTCAAAGGATCAACCCTTATACCCTCCTTGGAAACAATGAACCCTAGTAAGCGACCAACCTTCACACAAAAGATGCACTTATGAGGATTTTATCGAATTTGATAATGGCGGCATCTTTCGAAAACCAAACGTCAATGATAAGGATGACGTACCCTCATATGAGAGTGAGCAGCTAAGTCATCCAAATACACTTCAATAATATTTTTAAGATTATGAAAGGAAAAGGTCATAGCCCATTGCAATGTTGCTCCGGCATGTTTAAGGTCGAAGGGCATCTTTCGGTACGCAAAAGTACCCCAAGGACAAATGAAAGCAGTCTTATGTTGGTCCTCATGTTTAATTTGAATTAGATTATATCCATAAAATCCATCCATAAAGGAGAAAACTTCCCTCCCTGCACAATCATCCAAAATTTGAACAATAAATGGTGTGGGGAAGTTATCCTTGTTGGCTGTGGAGCCTAATCTTCCATATCCAGAGATATTATTTAGTTGTGTTTGTACCCCAGGTGTACTGTACAGTCATTCCCCCTGCCTTGGGGTTCAGGGAAGCGCCTCTAAAAAGGGGGTTCGGGGGCAATGCCCCCGAGACATCGGGGCTCGGGGGAAACGCCCCCAAGATACGGGGGTTCAGGGGCAGAACCCCTAAGAAAACATTTTGGGATGTGTGTTGGCCTATAGTTTTGCGGACCCATGGTATTGGGTTAACCCTAAAATTTTCCTATTGTATTTCCCCTATAAAAGAAAGCATTGTAAAATGACTGAGTATGGTATTGTATTGTATTGGAAGAGAGACTGTGAGAGCATGAAGAGGAAGTGCAGCGGTTTTGCTGCAGGGTGTATCCCTTCATATTTCTGCACTGTAATAAAAGGACTGGCAATTTCTTTATGCATGTAGCCCATGATTTGGGTGAACTATGTTATATCTGTGTCTCTCTGTAATTTTTTAATGTGTTTTGCATCTTGTTTATTGATTTAACTGTATATCTGTTATTGCTCTGCGGTCCTATTTTTTAACAATCGTTAGTACAGGTGTGATTCAAGTCTCTAAAATCGATGCATACACTAATCGTTCCCCACTTCTTATCCACCGAAATGGGGTTTGACACCCACTCCGTTAAGGGAGTGGGATAGATGAAGCCAGCTTTGAGTAACTTCTCTATCTCATCCTTACTAGTGGGTTCTTTCCTAGGATTCATTGCATCCAAACATTTTTGAATAGGTTTAGCATCCAAATAGGTTTTGATTTCATGCTCAACAATGCAAGGGTTAATTCTTGGCATTTCCTCAAACGACCAAGTGAACACGTCTCGAAATTCTTTAAAAAAATCGGTGTACTCTCTAATCTCATTGGGGGGGGAATCCACCCCAATGTACATGTTTTCAATCTTGCCAGGAACTCAAGAAATATTGATAGGTATATTTGGTGACAAGTTAGCCATGTTCCCTTTGGCATACTTGCTAGGAGAGACTAATGGGACTATGGCCCTACCAATATTCTCGCTAAATATCGCTTTAAATTCATCACTCTCAATATCATCAAGCTTAGGGAGAAAATAAGATCTATGATGCAAATCTCCCCAAGGTTGTTCTAACCCAGACATAGCCTCGAGAGTAGCCTCATTCAATGGAAAGATGTCACAAGGCAGTCATGTGAGTGAGATGACTACACTACCCAAGCAGGCAATGAATAAGGTTCCTTTTCCTTCGTCCATGAAGAAGAAGGACTAGACTCTACAACCGAACCAAGATTAGATTCATAAGCCACCATAGTTGTAGACAATGACATGTTCGTCTTGGTATAGAAACTTCACCTGAAGTACTCGGAGAAATAAGAGTCCAAGGATCCTCCATATGCGAAGTGAGAAAAGGAACCAAAATCAACAACGTTGAATCTTTACCAAGACTAGAACCAATCATAAGAACGAGTGCAGCACAACTAAAAATTCCCATTAGTGAAGGATACATGTCCACCCCAACATTCTCAGTTGTCGGCTAAGAATGATTGATAACCAGGATAGAAGCTCCTGAAGATGCTTTCAAACTAGAATTATCAAAATATCATTGATCGACCGTCACAATATTCTCGTCCAAAGGAAAACAAACGACCCAGAAGAGTGACAATTCAACCACTTGCATATTGTAAATTCAGTTCGTACCCAATAAAATGTTATAGTCAAGGAGCGCATCAACCACCTCTACCTCAATTGCAACGATCTTCCCTCCCAATTGGACCTCAAGGGAAGGAATAATGTCATGCAGCTGAAACGATCTTCCATCAAACACAGTTAACATGTTACCTGACTTAGACAACACAAAAGAACCCAACCCCTTCCAACATGACAAAGACATCACGAAAGCCGTAGCACATTCATCAATCACAATGTGCTTGATGGTGTTGTTTAAACACTCCACATGAACCAAAAGGGACACATAGTGAGGGCACAAGTGAGTGAGGTGATCATCCCCACACAGCTTACAAGGAAATTTAACCTAGCACTTAGGTTTCGTGTCCCCCCCATCATTATTATTTTTGTTCTTGTCATTATTTTCATTTTCATTCTTATTCCCACCCTTTTGATTATTTTTACCTTTCTTTTTATTCCATCCAGGTTGTTGGTTACCTTTATGGTTCAACGATTGCACTGAAAGTACATCCATCATTTGGGTAGGATAAGACAAAGTCGTAGCTTGTCCCAAAGAAGGCTGGTTAATAGACAAATTATTCATTTGGTTTGTAATCGAGCTTGTGGGCTTGGCACTTTCAGAGCCAACAATGCCATCAGCATGTGGCCTAGGTTTAAACATAGGGTTGAAATTGGATCTAGGTGCGTTCGGTATGATCTCATACAAGAGCCTAGATTGAGCATAAAGCAAATCCAGCTGCTGAGCTCTAAATATAGCTTGTTCGTCATTTTTCACTATGGATGTGGAAACATCCTTCGCTATATAAGGCAATAAATACTTGAGGAACCATTCCAAAAGGAACTCTATTGGTATAAAATCCTTAATCAATCTCTTTCGTCTATGCCACTCCAGAATATGATTGGATATATGTGTGGCTTTATCTTACCGAAATTTTGACAAGATTTCAGTACCGGCATCGTAATGCATGGGTAGTTGAAAGTGATTGAGGAAGGTCATATCTAGGTCATTAAATGATGTATAAGTCCCCCCAGGAAACTCAAAGTACCACTTCATCGTAGGCCCCATAAGGGTGCATTGAAATAGCCTTAAACGAACTGAATCATGATTCAAGGAATTCATGGGTAGTTGAAAGCGATTGAGGAAGGTCATAGCTAGGTCATTAAACGATGTATAAGTCCCCCAGGAAACTCAAAGTACCACTTCGTCGCAGGCCCCATAAGGGTGCGTTGAAATAGCCTTAAATGAATCGAATCATAATTCAAGGAATTCAAAGAGCACCAAAGGTGGAACACCATGACGTGCTCACCAGGATCTTCACCAGCCTTACCTTCGAACTTTGGAATATCCGAAGGAAGCTTGGCAGGAACAACCATCCATGTCGGGTCATGAGACATAGGATCATTTGTCAATCTCGACAAGTGAGGTAAGTTCAACGTTGCAAGGAAAGGGAGCCTAGGCTGATCCATTTGGTTCCATGCTCCTTGATAGGGCTTGTTCACATAGGTTTGATTGCTATAGACACCATGGCCTTGGCCAGTGGGATAATAACCTCCTCCCGTTTGACCCATATAGGGTTGCATATTATAGTTTGGAGTACCTTGAGGTTGGGGTGCTACGAAGCCATAGTTAGGAGACAGATAAGCGGGTTGATACCTGGACCCATAAGGTGTATAGGTTTGTCCATAAGATGCTCCATAGGATGGTCCATAATACTATCCATAAGATGGTACATACCTTATTGACACATAAGGAGGCACATGGCCTTGTGACGCTACGGTGTGACCAGACACGGGACGAACATGACTAATGGTAGAACTCCGGCCCGAAGGACCATGTGAGTTAGGAATAGGATGTGTCGTCAAAAATGCATTTGAAGAAACCGATGTTCAATACGATGGAATATGGGAAAGGATGTAACTTGTTCCCCCAATATTCACATGTCTAGGATCAGTCCCCTAAACAGGAACGATAGTGCTAGGCCTAGGATGCATGTGTGAAGGAACCTCCACCACAGAGATGGAAGGTGTAATATGACTAGTGCTACCAAACCTCTCTGCCTGGGAAGGAATGGAAGTGCCCCTAGGCACAACACCAGGGTCAACACCTGATCTGACATTGGGTGTCAGAACGGTCTCAGGAAGGGCTGGCATGCCATACCTTATTGTGCTAGTGCTAATGGGCGCATGGTGAGTCTCATGGTTTGAACTATGCAACCAATACCGGTGGTTTGCGTGCATGTAGCCCAGGAATTATGAAGGATCATCCTGGGATGTCCCAGCCATAGAATGGCCTGACCCTATCGGGGTCCCATATGTTCTTGAAGGTTCAACCTCCTATACGTGAGGTGGAAGATCAAGGATCTCCGGGAACTCAGGCTCATGGTCACCCATGGCATGTGAATCAAAGTGAGACTTATTCCTCCTAGACTGTCTGGTTCTCTCTCCCAAAGGAGGAGGATACGTACGAGGTAGAAGTCCTGCTAAATGATGAGAATGGAGAAGCATTGCACCCGAATCCAAAATGACTCAATAAAAATAAATGACTCAATCTAACTACACAACCCTAAGAAAACTAGCGTACATAGAGCACACTCCTAAGAAAATCTACAGCCAAAATACAAGCAAACCAAGGTGAGGATATGTGATCTCCTGAATGCAGCAGGTATGCGTCACCTAGGAGAGGCTTGAGACTCCAATACACTACAAGCGGAGGTTCATAACCAATTATGGTGGCCCTCAACTTCAATGCGTAAAGCGACTGTGTTGTTCGACCCCTACCTGGCCAGGACACCTACAAAATAACCTCTGCAAGTACCCCCTGCGATACCTAGGTAAGGAAACTAAGGTCACCCCAATATAATCAATGCTCAGGAGGACAGTCATAGGTGGGATCGACTGTATGGGTAGGGTAGCAAATCTCGAAGCATTAAAGTACAACTGGTATCCCAAGGGTGCACCAATAGATACCTCAAAGACCCCTAGATACGAATACGATCCTGGAAATAGCTTTGGCGCTCATAGAAAGTTACCATGGGTCATCCCAATCATAAGTGTGCATGCTTTCTCATGCTTGACTCCTGTGTAAGAGGAGCTTCCTGAGAAACACTAATTATACCAAGGATTTCTCACTCTCACCTGGATAGACACCTAATTGTTTGTGTTTAGTAGTCTTGGATAATTGACTTGCAATGAACTATTCCAAGACTCTAAATCCTAATCTTGTTGGTGAACCCTATAAAAGAAAAATGTGTAGTTCATTTTAATTAAGCATTGATTTTAATGGCTATAATTACTCAAAGGGAAATGGTTGTGCAACTGATGATTTTGAGACTCGGCAGTAAAATAAATGTGCACAACTAACAAACAATTCCAAGTGCGATCTTTGTATATTGAAAAACAGGGTATGCTACTACATGAGATGCAAATTTTTCTCTTCAAATGAGAATGCAATCATTCCTAAATGAAAATTTGGATATAATTCAATAAGAAAACCTAATGCAAATACTATGTGAGTGCAAAAATGCATGAATGCATAATGATGCCAAAGCAAACTATTTTTGTATTTTTAGAAATAAATGAGATATAAAAATCACTAACATACCCTAAAACTCTCGGATCCTGCAACCACTCACAAAAAGCAGCAAAGCAAGGCACCAAGACAAAGGAGACCTAATGCACTAATCCCAAAATAAAAAGGAAAAAATTGAATGACAAGAACAAAACCTAATAAAAAATAAATCAAAAGAGGTCTCTGGTCAGAAATAGAGGTTGTATATAGACACCAATAGTACCAAAGAAGACTCAGAAAACATGAAAACTCACCCAACAACACTCAATCTCCCAAACAAAGCTCAAAACCAAAGCATACGCGACTGTATGCAGTAAACCTACGTACATACGCGGGAATTCAAGAGAAAATCATGTGTATACGCAACTGTAATACAAATACTCATGTACATGAAGAAAAAGGAAGAAAAATAGGGAAAACTAATAATCCAGGACCAAATTACTCCTATAGGACACTACTGGGAAAACATACCTCTAGACCCGACACAAAAACAGAGAAATAAAGAGCGATTCAAGCATATCGAATACCCAATCCCGAAAGAAAAACAACTAGGAACCTCCCCAACGGAGTCACCAATTCTGTTATAGAGAGAAACTTCCTATGGCTTGGGGGTACCACAACATATAGTATGACACCAGAAATCAATCTTTCCCAATACACAAGAGCAATAAGTAAATCTAACACTAAGGGATATAGAATCGTACCTTGTTCTGGATGGTTGAAGTAGACCCTCGTTGAGCTTTTCCAATGTAATTGCAATTATAACTTGCTCTCAACAACAGCAAACCAAAGCAAGCATGATATATATAAATGTGTTAGCACTATTCTAGCATATATAATCAATCATGTATAAGCAATTAAATACATCCATGGATTCAATATTCATATTCAAAATGCACATGAATTGGACATGAAAAGATATTTCTATTAATAAATCAGAGATACAATAGTGACAAATTCTGTCGACACTTTTGTGAACTCAAGAAACCGAGTCCTCCACCTGGTCCTTCACCACTTCAATCCTCCATCTCTCGATAGCAAGCTCACAAAGAAAAGGAAAGCTTGGGAATAACACTATGTTCTCCAAGGGACAAAGGGATGCATACTCAAGTTTAAGCAAAGTTGAGGCAACAATGGACTATAGTTTCCTTACTCTTCAATTTCTCCTCCTTCAATGTATCCAAGGGGTTCCTTATATAGCACTCCAAAGAGGTAATGGAGGGCCAAATCCGAGCGTTCTCAAGGCATTTGGAAGGCCAAGAGTCAATTTATTCGGACTCAAATGAGGAAAACTCCAAAAATATTTGTCATTTTGCACACATCTCGATGTACATGGGTTTGAGGTCCGAAAAGCTACGTATACACTTGGGTATTTCTTTAAAAGTCATGTATATGTATAAACAAGAAATTTGTGGGGATGATATTGGAACATCAAAGTATAATATAAGTCTATGGGGTCCAAAGAGTCTGCAGAGGGACAAGGAAGGCCATAAATATGCAATCTACCTGGTGTGGTAAAATCAGCTATAACAAGTTGGATACTTTCCATATAGGGGATTTTGGTCTATTATAATCCTTCCACGTGTGAGCTATTCGAATTTACTCTTTGGCGTTCGATTTAATCTCTTGATAGTGTATTAATATTGTACACATATCATTATTCATTAATGTTATGGAAATTTATCCACTTGAGTATATTTTTCTCTTGTGTTATGCTCATTATTTCTTCACAATTCTTCTATATTTTATGTAACTATAGAAATCTTTAGTGAAATATTGATTTTCATTCTAGATCATCATGTGCAACATCTTACATACATGAGATGGAATATCATCAAAAAAATTGGAACCTAAATGAACATGTGAACAAAACCATTATCAATTTCAAAATGTGTTCACATTAACAAAAAGATACATAAATAACATAAAATGAACTTTTAACAAATCATGCAATATATTTAAAGCATAAATATAGATCTATTTGATAAATATACCTCTAATATGCCCTTCTACATTTTCATTAGTGGAGAATCCAAAATCATGCTCATTCAACAATCTAGAAAACTATAATCAATAAACATTTATGTAACACTTATTCTTATATATCAAGATATACAAAATAGATATAACAACCAAAAGTTAAATTCAAAATGAATAAAACAATTATATATTGTATGTGCATAAACAAAAACCTCTCCTATGCTTGTTTTGTCATGGGATAGGACATCAAAGTATGTATCGCAACATTCATTTTCAAAGGCCCTAACATATTCAATGCTCATTGAAGCTACCTTGTTATTTGTTCTATAAACAAACCTTTGAAAAAAATGTATCTCTATCACTCTCTCGACCCAATCCCACATCAGCTCGTACAAATGTCGTGTAGCTCTCCCAAATTGGTATGTGGCTCCATATTTGATCTTAAATTCACAAGCATAGCTTGAAAATATATCAAAGGGGATATAGGTCAAAGAGTTGTGGGATCTCAAAGAGCACCTTTTCAATTGTATATTTGTCCCTTTCCAGTTCCATAAAATCTAGAAGGAATATCAGTATAGTTTGGCTTCATATTCTCAAAAAACTCTGCATAAAAAAATATGGCAAAATAATTAGGTACCTCATCATTCCATGGAAACCTACCATAGTCTACAAGGAACCCATCATATAATAAATGTGCAAATTCATGGTGCTTGAAATAGAGCACTTTCAACGTTTTTTTGCTTTAGGCCTTCTTTGAAGTTAAGCATTGAATTGGCATATTCTTTCGTCACTTTCTCCTTCATAGTAGACCACTTGTCAGGACCCATCACTTATGCCCTTGTCCTCTACATAAATTCAATAAAAACATCCATAGTTTATTTAAGACCCTCATATACCTCAATGAATTTTTACAACGAACGCAAAACAATTTCCAGACTTTGTTTACTCTTTGGAGGGAGATCCAAACTAGAAAGATCATGTTGCAACTTGTCATAGTGAGATCTACAACCATAAAGGTTTATTTGTTGAACACCACTTTCCCATCGAATATCCCCAGGTATATCATATGGATAAGTTGTTATGATTGTACAACCCACATCTTGTTCAACATAAACCCTCTTTGCTCGACCCTCACCCCTCGGTCCGGAATTAAAACCCTCTTATGAACCTTGCTCTTCTTCAAAGAAAAACACATTTGTGTGTAAAAATACAAACTTATTGAACACATGTGCAAAATTACAATTGATATATATTAACATAGATGTCTATACCAACAGAAGGTCAAGATCGGCGTTTTCCCATAAAAGATATGGGGAAATCATTATTAGAAAACCCACGTATTTACACCACGTAATTCTTAGTTTTGAAAAAAGACGCACAACATTATGTGTGGCAAGTATAACATGTTAAGTGGAGAAATTAAGGGCATGGTTGAAGCCATGATTGAAAGTTGGATGGAATTATGTGTTCTTGTTCATTGTAAATATTTTACGGGATCTCTAGGAACACAATGCCGAAAATAGAAAAGGAACACGTCAAAGCAATGTATTTATATCCTAAAACAAGAACATATATTGTAGGTGAAGCATTTTCTTTGCATGTTTGGTTTGATGTTGAAGAGGAAACAAGAATTCATTTTAGAAGAAATGTTTTATCTTTCTAATATATATATATATATATATATATATATATATATATATATATATAATTTTTCATGGTCATATATTTATTTTAAATTATAAATGACCAAGGTAACGATTTTAATTATTAAAACATGTCAAATATAGTTAAGTTGTATGCATAACATTCCTCCCAAAACTTACACTAAAAGATAAATCTCTTACTTGAAATTCAATAAAGTTGATTAAAACATAGGAAATGGAATCTAGATTATTGGGATATAATAAGCCCACCCATACACTTAGGATAAAATAATTAATCAATAATGATTAATTATTCACCCACTAGCTTAAATTAGTTGGCATCCACTTGCACCTTAAATTCAATGCATGCCATCCATATCCTAGGAATGATTTATTTCTGATTCTGGGTTCATCTAGAATTAGTATACAGGACCATATAGCAGATTCTGTTTTTTCTGCTTTTTCTGCTTTTCTATGGATAAGATAAAAGCTAGTCAACTAGGAAACTGGGTGCTTTTGTTTCCAACCCATCCTCCATTATTTTTTCTCCATTATCATATTATTTCCATCTCCTTGACAACTCACTCATGCTTTTTCCAACTCGTGAGGTGCTTGGTAGATTGGAAAGTGCTTTATGGGGTTTATCATAATTAGTAAGCCTGCTTTTATGAGCTAGCTTGAGTTGTCTTCATGCAACTCCTTTTTCCTTTATAAGGATGTATTACCTATGTAATAATATCAATTATCATTTATTGATGATTCATTAATGTGTGTTCATTAATTCTTCTTCTTCTCTCATTATGTTAATTCTCTACAATTCTCTGTGAGGTTAATTGTGTGCCTAGATCCTTAGCCAGTTTATGAAATTCCTTATGCCATCAAGGCTTTAGAATTTCTACATAGATAAGAAAGGTGAGAGGAAATTTAATTGAAAACCATAATAAATCTCTATTGAAACTTGTGAAACTCAAGTATGAATAACTATATTTTAGTTCTTCTAATTTAATTCAATGTGATGAGGCTAACCTCAATCATTCGGGAAAGATAGTTTGAAACCATAACAAATTTCTAATAATTATTATCAAACCATAGTAACCTAATAATCTGCAGTAACCATTATTGTTGAAGAAAATCTCATTTCTTTAATAAAATCAACAGCTAATATATTAACTCCACTGCTTAGCCCATGAGTATTACTTATAGATGTTCCCATCAATTTTTTTCTAAGCTATTTCCAAACTTTGAATCTACATGAGCTAAAGGGGTATTTGAATTTATAATCACTCCATAAAAATGTGTACAATTTCCATAGGGGGGTTGTGCTTCACCTATTCAAGAAAATCAATGAAGTGACTTATATATGCATGTGTTGCACTACATTTCCAAGATAATTGTATATTTTCCAACAATGGTGGTAGGTGTTTAATAGCAATGACAAAATGTAACACCATTGATATTTGTAGTTGGATATGTAATTTATGTGAGAAAAGATGTTGAAAAAGTAATATTAACTTATTAACTATGAAAATGTTTCACTAAGAAGTACATTTCTGAGGAATAAAGATATAATTCCAACACAAATATCAAATCTCTCTCTCTCTCTCTCTCTCTCTCTCTCTCTCTCTCTCTCTCTCTGTATATATATACACACACACACACACACACACACATTGATAATGCACTGCACACATGGTCCACCTAAAAATGGCTTTGAGCTATGAAATAAAGCATTGCCATCTACTAGATTGCAGCTCTCAAGAATTAAACTTGAAATCTCTTTTAAATTCATATTATGGGACAATAAATTATTTGAATGGAGCATTGCATGGAAAATAGGCCAATTTCAACTTAAATTTGATCTACACATGCGAGGAGGACAAAAATATTAAAGAGATGTTGGTAACATTCATGTCAACCACTAGTTAGGTGTTATGAAGATTGTTATAAACCTAACTGACTTTGTGGGACTCTTAAGCTGAGAAAGAGGTGAATGCATCTCATATTTCCTAAAGTATAGATAAGTACATCCTTGAAATGCATGTAAGAATGTAAGTAGTGATGAAGTGTTCGGATTTTGAATCTTGCATGTTAGGTGTTATAAAGCTTGATATAGACCTGACTGACTTTGTGGGACTCTCAAGTTAAGAAAGAGGTGATTTCATCCCATTTTTCCTAAAGTATAGATAAGTCCATCCTTGAAATGCATGTAAGAATGGAAGTAGTGATGAAGTGTTGGGATTCAATATCCCAAGAAAATACTAAGTGGAAAGATAAGAAATATCAACATGAATTGCAAACACTTATCCTTCAACCTAATCATAAATTATATAGAATTAACTACGTCCAGGGAATATCCAACCGACCCTACTAAGAACGAGGAGACTCAAAATGGATGTGTAGCTAGCTAGGGTAAATTATTGTTATAAATATTGGAGTCCAAAGGAAGTCGACTCATTATTCGAATGGATCACCCTACTATGAAACATCCCTAATAATTACCATTTAATTAGGAAGGGGTATCTTCTCTCCACCTTCAGGAAGGGGTCTTGAATCAGTTGATGAAACACCCTTAATGCACTCATTTGTGTTGTGTTGGACTTGACATTGAATTGAATGAGGTCGCATTGGAGAATATTTTCCACTTACATAAGTAAAATCATTCCAAAAAGATGTGCCCTCAGTTGTAGGACACTATAAATCTATTTTTGCATCACCAAAGGTGGCAAACTGCACCTCATCTTCATAGGAAAAACACTCACAAGACCTATCATCCAAACATTATAACAAGTAATCTCGGAGACTAGACCAAAAAATTCTACAGAGGACCATGACAAAACAACACAAAACATAGATATGACATCACGTTTAACAACTAGGTGCCTAAAAAAATGAAAACCCTCGTCGAAACCTTCAACATCGATGGTCCAAAAACCAATCATGTCCAATATGAAATGCAACTAAAGATTGTGTTTATAAGATTTCACTAGAAAATGTAGCTCTTAAATATTCAGAATAATAATATTGAGGTAATTTTACAAAACTAAAACCTACCTAGAAAAAGACATGTTGAATCCCACAAGCTGTAACACTCCAAAAATTCATAAAAATTTAAAACTTTTTTATGTAACATAAAATGTTTGCAGTCGTCATTACCTAGGAATAATTAACTGGTAATGGTTACTTTAATCTGTATTAAACTAGAACTGGCTATTTTGTTAATCTCTGGTTTTGTATACTTACTAGTTTGTTTTCACAATTCCATGTTAAGGACTTGATTTATGGTTTGATATAATAAAAATTAAAACATAGGTTTTAACTTATAGTACTAAGTTTGTTTTACTGTCTTATGACAAGTAGGAAAGAACTTCAGTTGAGATTGAGGCTTACTTAGCTTATAGCTAATGCAGTGAAGTGATGCTTCTTTTATAGGTCCTTTACAGGTAAGAAGTTTTGTTACCAGTTTTCCAAATTGAGATTATCATCTCAACTAGCATACAATAAAATGCTAGTTAATTTATTTGTTTTACAGCTTGAGCAGTAAAAGAGGTATCATTGATCTTATTGTTTATGATATTCTTAGTTGATAGTAATAACAGTGTTTTTTTTTAATAAACTGAACTTAGTTCAGTTACTCTTCCAATCCACTATAATTAGATCCTACTTGTTTAAATACTTGATGCTAAAGTAACCTCCAAGGTTTTCATTTCAACAATTACCGAGTTAACCTAGAAAACCAAAGATCCGAGTATAGACATTAAGCACATTGACTGAAAGACACCCATAGAACTAGTACCTAGTGCGTAATATATCTTTAAGCTACTCTAGTACTTATCAATTAGAGATGTATTAATACCATTTGTATTTCTTAAACTATAGTGTTATTACTTTTTATGTAAATAAAGATGAATTATTTTCTATAAGAAATCTATCCTTTTATTCCTTTGTATCATTTCTCATCTCCTCAAGTATTACTAAGAGAAAAAAACACCCTAGCACCTTTATTCATAATATCAATTAAATATCTAAGCCAACATGCTAGCTATGCATCTTTCTATAGTTGCAAGAATATATATAATTGATTTTATTTGTTATATTTTCTCAACTTGCTACAAGGTATTTTCATTATACAATTTATACTTGGATATTTTCTTGCTTATGTTTTTCTTAAACATTGCAAGGGTTATGAACATTACTAAAACCCTAGTATAATTACTATCTATCTTGTTTAATTGTTAGGGAGACAACCATATACAATGACCACAATAAAGGGTAAGATAATTTAGTGACCAAGTTCTAATATATTTTTATTGATCAAAGTTTATTATTTGCAGGCTACTTTGGAGGTTTTTCGAACTATATCAAATAACCCATAATTTGTAAAGATTTACCATGCCACATGGTAGCTACAAGATGGTTAGGTTTTTGGGTTGACCATGGGCAATATAAAAGTGTTCTAAACCCTAAAAATCACATTCTTTCCTAGTCTTTTGTCTCTGCTGTGAGTGTATGAGCGGTAGGCTCATGGCCACAAGGTTTCGCTGTCAAAACTTTAAACCCTTTGTTACAGGATCCTTATGCCCATATTCTTTCTTCTGTACTAAAGGATTTACGTGTTTACTGTTTGCGTTGTGCAACAAAAAACCTTTATATTTTCAGTAGCTTGCCTCTGTGAGCATTATTCTTTATACGTTGGTGTAATCGTGAACTGAAGAGGTGAGCATGACACTTGGTTTGTCGTGGTGTGGCTTGAGTTGTTTATTTTCATTTTTGAATTGGGTGTAAAGGTTAGATGTCTTTGCAACCTATTCTGTAGAGTGGCTTACAAAGTGAAAAGATTACTATTTTTTTTCAATGCTCAACTTCTGTGTGGCATTTGAATCCGCTCCGTCGTGGATTTGGGACTCAGAATTGAATTTTGTGCGCCGCGTTTTCCTTCTGTCAGTGTTTTCTTGATGCTCATCATTTTCCAAGATGGTGGCTAGGGTTTCATTCTATCATCTTCTTCTCAACAAGGCATGGAGAAATAAACAAGGTAAGAACTCTTTATTTTTTTTTATCCAATCTTGCATTGCTAAAATTTCAATGTTTTCGTTTATGACTGGGGTTTAACTAGTTTGGTTCTTCTCTTTTGCAGGTTCCATTTCAAAGGATCTTAAGTTTGAAGACACCAAATCAGATGGGCTCCACTGAACGTCTCATCTGGAAAGCCTCGATTTCGTTGAGGTTATCCTACAGTGGTGTATGAGGTTTACTTTTAGTTTGATGCAGTTCCTAGGGTTCTGATATTTTACTCAGCTATGAATACTCGGTGTTGTACATATTTTGGAAGGCCATGTGGTTGATACTTGATGTTTGGTTCAGTTTATTGAAGCCCTAGTGGCTGTTTTA
>LPNX010490288.1:450166-465470 GCA_001517045.1 Pseudotsuga menziesii | reverse complement strand
TTTGCATGGTTTTATGGGTTTTTTATGGACATATGGTAGGAAAATGGACAAATGGGCCATGTAATGGGGCAGATGAGGCAGTGAACCATTTTTGGGTGATAACAATGGGGAGCATGGCCACATCGATCAATGGGTTCTACAAGAGATGTACAAGATCATGGGCATGACCTTTGAGGTGATGATGAATAGGATTTCCTCTTATACCTTAAGATCAGAAATACCTTGCTGGAAAAGTGGAGACGCATGGATGACTTATGTATGTCAGAGCCCCTGCAGCAGCATTAATGATTCTGCTGCGGGGTGCTTTGGCTTGCCAAATGCAAGTGGTATCAGGGTCACCCATCACCAACTTGCATGTTGTCAGCGTAAAATGCAAGGGATTGGGAGAGTGAAGAGCATTGGGGATTGTGTAAAACAATCGACGCGGATGAGAAAGACGTAGTATGTAATAGACCCGTATAATAAGTTAAAGCTGGCACATCAGTAAGTAAGCATCAACCATTTTAGCTCCCTTATGAATGACACATGAATTTAGGCATTACTTTATTGCAGCCCTGATTATAATCATTTGACGAGGTAACTCAGTTTTAAGCTGCGAGCAAGCCACTCGCTGGATATGCAATGAATTCGATGTCGATCCCTTTGCCTTTGCCTGGGTGACTATTATAATCGTCTAAAAAATATCGGTTTGGGAATTAGGGTTTTGGAGGCTAGTGAATCCCTATATATTGTATTGGATAGAATCTAGGCTTAGACACTACAAACTTTGTAGCCTTTGGATGCGATTCGTTATACACCCTTAGTGGATGATGGTGGGCCAAAACAGTGTCAGTGGCCAAGCCTGACTTGTATCCCTGATGACGTTCAAATGGCCTTCATTATACACCCTTAGTGGTCGGTGGTGGACCAACACAGTGTTAGTGGACACCCACTAACACCTTGGTGGCCCACCATCGACCACTAAGAGTGTTTAAAGAACGACATTTGAAGGTCATTGGGGATAGAAGTCAGGCTTGACCACTGACACTATTGTGGCTCACAATCGCCCTATAAGGGTGTATGGCGAATGGCATTTAAAGGACATTGGGAATAGAATTTAGGCTCAGTCAACATCAATTTCGATGTACATCATTCTCTATTGAAAGGTCTGAGGTCAGGGGAGACAATAGTGTTGTGTTGTTTGTGGTTGGGAGGCGATAGATCATCATTGTGGTTAAACGAGCTCCACACCCAGTTTGTTTCAATGCTCTGTCTTTCTTCTAGCGATCTTGGTTTTAATACTACCAATTTATAACATGGTATCAAAGAAGTTCTAGAAGCCATTGTCGAAATCTAGGGCTTGACATTTTGAGGCCTCCCCTCACCAATCCAGGAGAAAAAGTGACTTGGAAACTTAACCCAAGGGAAGGCGCATCTATTGATGAAGGAAATATCCAGTTTTGAGAAGTTTCATTTTGACCCATTTTTGGTCCATAGTTTTGGCTCGATCTTATCTCCTCTCAACTCACCTTGATAATGTACATTCACCTTTGGATTCAGTTTCACAAGATTCTAAACTTCATTTTTGACCTAGCTTCTACTAGGGTTTCTAGTTCAAATCTGCAGGCAAGATCATTAGAATGAAGGTTGAAGAGCATCTTGATGGATCCACAAAATTCATCTCTTGGAAGTCTAGAGTTCTCATCTTGGAAGAAAATGATCTCTTAAAGCTTTTCAATGGGAAGGTTCTAGAACCAGACGCTGAAGAAGACAAGTCTCATTGGAGGAAGAGTGATGCTAGAGCAAGAAGAATCTTGGTACACTCAGTTAGGGATCATTTGGTTCCTTAAATCTCGCAAACGAAGACGACTAGGAAGATGTTCAAAATTACAAAGGAATGAAGATTGTTAATGGCCAAGCCTCACTTGTATGGGCGATGGTGTTCAAATGCCGTTCATTATACACCCTTAGTGGTCAGTGGTGGACCACCACAGTGTTAGTGGGCACCCACCAACACCTTGGTGGTCCACCACTGAACACTGAGGGTGTATAATTGAAGGCATTTTAAGGCCGTCGGGGATAGAAGTTAGGCTTAGCCACTGACACTATTTTGGCCCACAATCGACCTACAAGGGTGTATGATGAATGGCATTTAAAGGCCATGGGGAGTAGAATTTAGGCTCGATCAACATCCATTTCAATGTACATCATTCTCTATTGATAGGTCTGAGCTCGGGGGAGACAATAGTGTTGTATTGTCTATGGTTGCGAGGTGATAGATCATCACCATGGTTAAAAGAGCTCCACACCCAGTTTGTTTATGTGCTCTGCCTTTCTTCTAGTGGTCTTGGTTTTACAACTACCAATTTCTAACATGGTATCAAAGTAGTTCTAGAAGCCATTGTCGAAAGCTAGGGTTTGACATTCTGAGGCCTCTCCTCACCAGTCTAGGAGAAAAAGTGACTTAGAAACTTCGACCTCCCCTCATTAATCCAAGAGAAAAAGTGACTTGGAAAACTTCGCCCAAGGGAAGGTGCATCTATTGATGAAGGAAAAATCCAGTTCTGAGAAGTTTCATTTTTGACCCAATTTTGGTCCATAGTTTTGGCTCAATCTTATCTCCTCTTAACTTGCCTTGATAAGACACATTAACCTTTGGATTCAATTTCACAAGAGTCCAAACTTCATTTTTGACCTAGCTCCTACTAGGATTTCTAGTTCAATTTTGCAGGCAAGTTGTTTGGAATGAGATCATATTGATGGAGCCACAAACTTCATCTCTTGGAAGTCTAGAGTTCTCATCTCTTGCAATATCTCAAATATTGATATTTTCTATTTCTATGCAAAGTTATTGAAATAGCCGGGCATGCAAACTGCCATGCAGAATTCCCCTATTTTATAGCTGAAATTATGGTTAGGGTTTGCAGGATAGAATGAACACTTACCACTGATAATCTGGCTGAATATGCTCGAGAGAAAATATGCATGTAAGATGCACTGAGTTGATGAAGAAATGAGCTCGTTTTCTACCGTAAAACCCCGGTAGTCTGAATCAGCTAAGTGTGACGTTTTTGCTGAAGGGATGGTTAGTGTCTACTGAAAATAGGTTGAAGGGTAGGTGTGTCCATGCCAGAGAAGATGGCCAGAGCATGCAAGAGTTTTGACCTATCCAGATGCCCTAGCGAATTGATCTACCAGTCTGCTACTCACGCCCCCACACCTCTGTAATCTATTGCTAGATGCCCTAGGTGCACAATCTGATGGCTGATAATCACTCAAGGCAGTAGAGTGATCCTATCAGTGAGGATGCAGGCCACATGCGGAAGAAATATGATGGTCCAGAGTACTGGTGAATAACTTGGGTTTTCCAGCTAAATACCCCCAACTGTATGGATATACATGTAAATAATCTTCTGGCATATACTGAAACAATGGATAATGATGAATGCAAAAGATACGGTGATAAACTTGGATGTTTTATCCTGAAGGAGACTAGGGCAGATATCTCACTGTTGAAACCTTGTTAGTTGAAGACGCCATCTCCAGCCCCAACTGCTGTGGCCGCATGCTGTGCTGCTACTCAAGAGCTCCAAAATCAATAATCATCAAAAGTAAAGTCTCCATTCACTTTGTCTTTCTTTTATAACTTTCGACTGTGAAAACCCTAACTTTTAACCTAATTAGGTCACTTTAACTTCTAATTTGCAGTTGATTTGCATGCATGCGCATGGATACTTAATCGGGTGCGTGCATCATTAAATAATGCTTAGATGTCATGCATGTCGGTGGCCCTCTTCGACCCAATGGTGATATAATATTGATGCCCTAGATTTTCTGTAGATGGCATCACTCTTTAGTTGATTCCCTAACTGTTAGTACCCGCTTGAATCAATGGGCATAAGATAGGTTAACGGGTGTTCTCATGGTGGTTTAGTTGGAAGGGGACATTACACTTCTACTAGGGTTTCTAGTTCAAATTTGCAGGCAAGATGATTGGAATGAAGGTTGAAGATCGTATTGTTGGAGCCACAAATTTCATCTCTTGGAAGTCTTGAGTTCTCTATAATGTCCTCTTCCGATTAGGCCTTGAGGCCCAAAACCGCTAACCTATGTGATTCCTGTGGGTTTGAGCGGTTACTGACAGCTAGGGAATCAGTTAAGGACTGATGCCATCCATAGAAGATCTAGGGAATCATCATTAGGTCAAGAAGGGCCACCAAGGCCAAAGGCCACCTTCGTGCATGACATCCAGGCATTATTTAATGATGCATGCACTCATTATGTCTCCATCCGCATGCATGTAAGTCAACTCCAAATTAGAAGATAAAGTGACCTAATTAGGTCAAAGATTAGGGTTTTCATAGTTGAAAGTTATAAAAGGAGGATAAAGCAAAAGGAGACTTCACTTTTTTTATGATTATTAGTTTGGAAGCTCTTGGATAGCAACACAGCGTGCCGCACAGTAGTTGGGGTTGGAGACAGAGTCTTCAGCTAACGGGATTTTGGCAGTGAAACATCTGTCCTAGTCTTAGGGTAAGCCATACAGGTTCACCATTTTCTCTTACATTCATTCATAAGTTATCCAGTATATGGTATAGATTGTTGCAAGGACACGTGTGTATCCGTAAGGGGGGTTTTTCAGCCAGAAAGCCCTAATCAGTTGCTGGGCCTTCAGATATCAGCTTTACTCTGAAACTCAGGAACCATTCTCATCATCATCATCATACTCTGGTACCCGATGATTATCATATCCATCCGTGCTCATCCGGAGCAGTTGCCAGCTATTTCGAGGTCAAGGGGGCGTGAGCTGCCTCTTTGGAGCAAGTCGCTTTCCTACCTAGAGACCTTAGAAACTCCGCATGTACTAGGAATTATCTCCGGCACGGAAAGGCTATTAGTCCTGCAAATCAGCAGCATCATCAGACACCTCCTTCATTGAAAACGTCACCCCTTTTCTGACTTGGGTTCTTGCTGCTGGGGTTTCACCGGAAGCAGAAGATATCTGTCCATCTCCGATTCAGTTCTTGATGCTTGCATACTCTCTCAGGAGTAGTCTAGCTAGCTTATCAGTGGTAAGTGTTCATTCTATCTCACAAACCCTAACCCTAATTTTTGCTATAAAATAGGGATTTTTGCATGGCAGTTTGGATGCCCAGTTGTATCAGCATATTTGCTTAGAAATAGAAAATATCAGGATTTGGGATATTACATTGGTATCAGAGCTATCTTCTTGGCTAGCTGTGGGCTTAAGAAATGAAACTTAGATGAATACAGAAGGAGACCCTTTTGTAACCTATAAGAGGAGGAAGAGTAGATACACAGGGGAGTTTGAGGATATCCAACTAGAAGATACCAATTCAGATATGGAACAAATAGGTATACACTCGAATAGGGGAAAAAGAATGGGAGAAGAGGAGGATCGGATGGAGTTTCGTAGCTTAGTCTCTGCATTGCAAGACTTAGCTAAAGGACAAAAAGATGTACTCAATGCAATCAATAGATTATCAGTGAAACCAGAAACAGGTATCAACAGTACACCTCCCTCACCGGTAGATCGGGGATCTACAAGCAGTAGTGGAAAGATAGTGTACACTAACATTCAGAATACTCCACACATATACAGCAGACCTTCTATCAGGCCTACCATGCCTCACTTCTTAGCAGATACAATAGGGGGCCCGGTCATGCAGGTAGAACCTAGCAAGCCTTTTGGGGCTTATTTATAGGAGTATAGAGACTTAGGGGATGAGTTTCATGCTTCCATGTCTTTTTCAGATTTCTGCAACATGAAGAGTAGGAACAGGCCCAGCAATTTCAACAAGGGTTTCAATCACAACTATGAGTTGCAGAAGACCTTGGGCAGGTTGACCATCCCGAAATTCGATGGGACTCGTGGAGGATCAGCGAGGATATGGGTTCAAAAGTTGGATACCTATTTCCAACTCAACCCCATGACAGAGACAGATGCCATTAAATTGGCTACACCTCACCTGGATGGAGAAGCTCACGAGTGGTGGTACCATGGAATGGTGACATTGGGTCACAACACCATACATTCCTACAGTGATTTCACTCAGAATCTCATAGAGAGGTTTGACAGGAAAGATCCAGAGATACATTTAAGGGAGTTGGCTCAACTCAAACAGACTGGTAGTGCGGAATCTTTCATTTCAGAATTTCAGAGGATAGCCGTTATGGTAACAGATGTGTCAGATAGCATATTGACTATGTTATTCACTGAGACCCTCACAGAACCACTACGGGGATGGGTGAAAGCCTACAAACCCCTCACTCTGTAGGATACCATTAGCAGAGCAAGAGATCTTCAGGATTCAGTCCCCAAAAACAAATTCCCACTGAAAACCAATTTTCCTGTTAGGGACAAGGACAGGAAACCTTTCCAGTAGGATGTGCCCAAGAAAACCTGGTTAGACGAGGACACTAGGAAAGATTTGAGAAGGAAGAAACTATGCTTCACCTATTAGGAACCATGGGTACTGGGACACAGGTGTGCAGGGAAGGTGAAGGCTCACTACATTGAGGTATTTTCAGACAGTGATGAGGATGACTATGATTGGTGCGTAGTTCTAGCTTGATCTTATCTCCTCTCAACTCACCTTGATAAGGCACATTAACCTTTGGATTCAGTTTCACAAGATTCCAAATTTCATTTTTGACCTAGCTCCTACTAGGGTTTCTAGTTCAAATCTCCAAGCAAGATGATTGGAATGAAGGTTGAAGATCATATTTTTGGAGCCACAAACTTCATCTCTTAGAAGTCTCGAGCTCTCATCTTGGAAGAAAATGATCTTTTAAATTTTGTCAATTAGAAGGTTCCAAAATCAGACACTGAAGAAGACAAGTCTCAATGGAGGAAGAGTGATGCCAGAGCAAGAAAAATCTTGGTAGACTCAGTCAAGGATCATTTGGTTCCTCAAATCTCGCAAAAGAAGACGAATAGGAAGATGTTCAAAACCCTAAAGGAATGATGATTGTTAATGGCCAAGCCTCATTTGTATGGGAAACAACGTTTAAATGCCGTTGGGCTTCTATCCCTGATGACCTTAAAATGCCTTCCATTATACACCCTTATTGGTCGATGGTGGACCAACACAGTGTTAGTGGGTGCCCACTAGCACCTTGGTGGTCCATGATCGACCACTGAGGGTGTATAATGGAAGGAATTTTAAGGTCGTCAGGGATAGAAGTCAGGATTGGCCACTGATACTACTGTGGGCCACAATCGACCTAGAAGGGTGTATGACGAATGACATTTAATGGCCATTGGGAGTAGAATTTAGGCTCGGTCAAACATCCATTTTGATGTACGTCGTTCTCTATTGAAAGGTCTGAGCTCGGGGGAGACAATAATGATGTATTGCCTATGGTTGGGAGGTGATAGATCATCACCGTGGTTAAACGAGCTCCACACCCAGTTTGTTTATGTGATTTGTCTCTCTTCTAGTGATCTTGGTTTTACAACTGCCAATTTTTAACATGGTCTGAAAGCAGTTCTAGAAGCCATTGTCGAAACCTAGGGGTTGAAATTTTGAGGCCTCCCCTTACCGATCTAGGAGAAAAAGTGACTTGGAAACTTACCCAAGGGAAGGTGCATCTATTGATAAAGGAAAAATCCAGTTCTAAGAAGTTTCATTTTTGACCCAATTTCCGTCCATAGTTTTGGCTCGATCTTATCTCCTCTCAACTTGCCTTGATAAGGCACATTGACCTTTGGATTCAGTTTCACAAGATTCCAAATTTCATTTTTGACCTAGCTCCTACTAGGGTTTCTAGTTCAAATCTGCAGGTAAGATGATTGGAATGAAGGTTGATGATCATATTGTTGGAGGCACAAACTTCATTTCTTGGAATTATCATCTTGAAAGAAAATGATCTCTTCAAGCTTGTTAATGAGAAGGTTCTAGAACTAGACACTGAAGAAGACAACTCTCATTGGAGGAAGAGTGATGCTAGAGTAAGAAGAATCTTGGTAGACTTAGTCAGGGATCATTTGGTTCCTCAAATATCGCAAAAGAAGACGACTAGGAAGATGTTCAAAACCCTAAAGGAATGATGATTGCTAATGGCCAAGCCTGACTTGTATGGGCGATGACGTTTAAGTGTCGTTCATTATACACCCTTAGTGGTTGGTGGTGGACCACCACAGTGTTAGTGGGTGCCCACTAACACTGTGTTGGTCCACCACCGACCACTGAGGGTGTATAATGAAGGCATTGTAAGGCTGTCAGGGTTAGGAGTTAGTCTTGGCCACTGACACTATTGTTGCCCACAATCGACCTATAAAGTGTATGACGAATGGAATTTAAAGGCCATTGGAAGTAGAATTTAGGCTCGGTCAACATCCATTTTGATGTACATCATTCTCTATTGAAAGGTCTGAGCTCGGGGGGACAATTGTGTTGTATTGTCTATGGTTGGGAGGTGATAGATCATCACCGTGGTTAAACGAGCTCCACACCCAGTTTGTTTATGTCCTCCATCTTTCTTCTAGTAATCTTGGTTTTACAACTGCCAATTTCTAACATGGTATCAAATCAGTTCTAGAAGCCATTATCGAAAGCTAAGGCTTGAGATTCTGAGGCCTCCCCTCACCGATCTAGAAGAAAAAGTGACTTGGAAACCTTGCCCAAGGGAAGGCGCTTCTATTGATCAAGGAAAAATCCAGTTTTGATAAGTTTCATTTTTGACCCAATTTCGGTCCATTGTTTTGGCTCGATCTTATCTCCTCTCAACTCACCTTGATAAGGCACATTAACCTTTGGATTCAGTTTCACAAGATTCCAAACTTCATTTTTGACCTAGCTCCTACTAGGGTTTCCTGTTCAAATCTGTAGGCAAGATGATTGGAATGAAGGTTGAAGATCATCTTGATGGAGCCGCAAAATTCATCTCTTGGAAGTATAGAGTTCTCATATCTTGTAATATCTCAAATATCTCAAATATTGATATTTTCTATTTCTATGCAAAGTTATTGAAATCGTCGGGCATGCAAACTGCCTTGCAAAATTTTCCTATTTTATAGCTGAAATTAGGATTAGGGTTTACAGGATAGAATGAACACTTACCACTGATAAGCCAACTGAATATGCTCGAGAGAATATACGCATGCAAAATGAACCCAGTTGTTGAAGAAATGACCTCGTTTTTTGCCATAAAACCCCCGTAGTCTGAATCAGCTAAGTGTGATGTTTTTGCTGAAGGGATAGTCAGTTTCTGTTGAAAATAGGTCAGAGGGTAGGTGTGTCCATGCTGGAGAGGATGGCTAGAGCATGCAAGAGTTTTGACCTCTCCAGATGCCCTAGCGAATTGATCTACCAGTCTGCTACTCAGGTCCCCACACCTCTGTAATTCGCTGCTAGGTGTCCCAAGTGCACAATCTGATGGCTGATAATCACTCAAGGCAGTAGAGTGATCCTATCAGTGAGGGTGCAGGCCATGTGTGGAAGAAATATGATGATCCAGAGTCTTGGTGAATAACTTGGGTGTTCCAGCTAAATGCCCCCAGCTGTACGGATGTACATGCAAATAATCTTATGGCATATACTGGAACAATGGATAATGATGAATGCAATAGATTAGGGCAGAGAGACATGTGCATGGAGACTTAATCGGGTGCATGCATCATTAAATAATGATTAGATGTCATGCATGTCGGTGTCCTTTGGCTCCGATGGCCCTCTTCTACCCAATGGTGATATAATATTCATGCCCTAGATTTTCTGTAGATGGCATCAGTCTTCAGTTGATTCCCTAACTGTCAGTATCTGCTTGAACCTATGGGAATAACATAGGTTAATGGGTGTTCTCAGGGTGGTTTAGTTGGAAGGGGACATTACACTCCTACTAGGGTTTCTAGCTCAAATCTGCAGGCAAGATTATTGGAATGAAGGTTGAAGATCATATTGTTGGAGCCACAAAATTCATCTCTTGGAAGTCTCAAGTTCTCATCTTGGAAGAAAATGATCTCTTAAATCTTATCAATGAGAAGGTCTAGAACCTGAAGAAGACAAGTCTCATTGGAGGAAGAGTGATGCCAGAGCAAGAAGAATCTTGGTAAACTTAGTCAGGGATCATTTGGTTCCTCAAATCTTGCAAAAGAAGACGACTAGGAAGATGTTCAAAACCTAAAGGAATGATGATTGTTAATGGCCAAGCCTCACTTGTATTGGCAATGAAGTTCAAATGTCGTTCATTATACACCCTTAATGGTTGGTGGTGAACCACCACAGTGTTAGTGGGAGCCCACTAACACCTTGGTGGTCCACCATCGACCACTGAGGGTGTATAATGGAAGGCATTTTAAGGTCGTTGGGGATAGAAGTCAGGCTTGGTCATTGACACTCCCACTAACACAGTGGTGGTCCACCATCGACCACCAAGGGTGTATAATGGAAGGCATTTTAAGGTTGTTGGGGATAGAAGTCAAGCTTGGTCATTGACACTATTGTGGCCCACAATTGACCTAGAAGGGTGTATGACGAATGACATTTAAAGGCCATTGGGAGTAGGATTTAGGCTCGGTCAACATCCATTTTGACGTACATTGTTCTCTATTGAAATCTCTGAGCTTGGGGTAGATAATAGTGTTGTATTGTCTATGGTTGGGAGGTGATAGATCATTACCGTGGTTAAACGAGCTCCACACCCAGTTTGTTTATGTGCTTTGTCTCTCTTCTAGTGATCTTGGTTTTACAACTGCCAATTTTTAACATGGTATGAAAGCAGTGCTAGAAGCCATTGTCAAAAGTTATGCCTTAAAATTTTGAGGCCTCCCCTAAACGATCTAAGAGAAAAAGTGACTTGGAAACTTTGTCCAAGGGAAAGCACATCTATTGATGAAGGAAAAATCTAGTTTTGAGAAGTTTCATTTTCGACCCAATTTTTGTCCATAGTTTGGCTCGATCTTATCTCCTATCAACTCGCCTTGATAAGGCACATTAACCTTTGGATTCAGTTTCACAAGATTCCAAACTTTATTTTTTACCTAGCTCCTACTAGGGTTTGTAGTTCAAATCCGTAGGCAAGATGATTGGAATGAAGATTTAAGATCATCTTGATGGAGCCACAAACTTCATCTCTTAGAAGTCTAGAGTTCTCATCTTGGAAGAAAAAGATCCCTTAAAGCTTGTCAATGAGAAGGTTCCAGAACCAGACCTTGAATAAGACAAGTCTCATTGGAGAAAGACTGATGCCAGAGCAAGAAGAATCTTGGTAGACTCGGTGAGTGATCATTTGGTTCCTCAAATCTCGCAAGGAAGATGACTAGGAAGATGTTCAAAACCCAAAATGAATGATGATTGTTAATCGGAAAGCCTGACTTGTATGGGCGATGACGTTCAAATGTCATTCATTATACACCCTTAGTGGTTGGCGGTGCACCACCACAGTGTTAGTGGGTGCCCACTAACAACTTGGTGGTCCACTACCGACCACTGAGGGTGTATAGTGGAAGGCATTTTAAGGCCATCGGGGATAGAAGTCAGGCTTGGCCACTGACACTATTGTGGCCCATAATCGACGTACAAGAATATATGACGAATGGCATTTAAAATCCACTGAGAGTATAATTTAGGCTTGGTCAATATCCATTTGGATGTACATCATTTTCTATTGAAAGTTCTGAGCTCGCGGGAGACAATATCTTGTATTTTCTATGGTTCAAAGGTGATAGATCACCACCGTGGTTAAACAACCTCAACACCTAGTTTGTTTATATGCTTCATCTCTCTTCTAGTGATCTTGGTTTTACAACTGTCAATTTTTAATATGGTATGAAAGAATTTCTAGAAGCCATTGTCGAAAGTTAGGGCTTGAAATTTTGAGCCCTCCCCCTGACCGATTCAGGAGAAAAAGTGATGTGGAAACTTTGCCCAAGGGAAGGTGCATCTATTGATGAAGGAAAAATCCAGTTATGAGAAGTTTCATTTTTGACCGAATTTCTGTCCATAGTTTTGGCTCGATCTTATCTCCTCTCAACTGGCCTTAATAAGGCACATTAACCTTTGGATTCAGTTTCACAAGATTCCAAATTTTATTTTTGACGTAGCTCCTACTAGTGTTTCTAGTTCAAATCTCCAGGTAAAATGATTGGAATGAAGGTTGAAGATCATATTGTTGGAGCCACAAACTTTATCTCTTGGAAGTTGAGAGTTCTCATCTTGGAAGAAAATGATCTCTTAAAGCTTGTCAATGAGAAGGTTCTAGAACCAGGCACTGAAGAAGACAAGTCTCATTGGAGGAAGAGTGATGCCAGAGCAAGAAGAATCTTGGTAGACTCAGTTGGGATCATTTGGTTCCTCAAATCTCACAAAAGAAGAAGACTAGGAAGATGTTCAAAGCCCTAAAGGAATGATGATTGTTAATGGCCAAGCTTGACTTGTATGGGCGACGACATTGAAATGCCGTTCATTATACACACTTAGTGGTCGATGGTGGACCATCATAGTGTTAGTGGGCACCCACTAACACCTTGGTGGTCCACCATCGACCACTAAGGGTGTATAATGGAAGGCATTGTAAGGCCATCAGCTATAGGAGTTAGTCTTGGCCACTGACACTATTGATGCCCACAATCGACCTAAAAGGTGTACGATGAATGGTATTTAAATTCCACTGGGAGTATAATTTAGGCTCGGTCAACATCAATTTTGATGCACATTGTTCTTTATTGAAAGGTCTGAGCTCGGGGGAGACAATTGTGTTGTATTTTCTATGGTTGGGAGGTGATAGATCATCACCGTGGTTATACGAGCTCCACACCCAGTTTGTTTATGTGCTCCATCTTTCTTCTAGGGATTTTGGTTTTACAACTCCCAATTTCTAACATGGTATCAGAGTAGTTCTAGAAGGCATTATTGAAAGCTAGCGCTTGACATTCTGAGATCTCCCCTCACCAATTCAGGAGAAAAAGTGACACGGAAACTTCTCCCAAGGGAAGGCACATCTATTGATGAAGGAAAAATCCAATTCTGTGAAGTTTCATTTTTGACCCAATTTTGGTCCATAGTTTTTTGAATCGATCTTATCTACTCTCAACTTACCTTGATAAGGCACATTAACCTTTTGATTTAGTTTCACAAGAGTCCAAACTTCATTTTTGACCTAGCTCCTACTAGGGTTTCTAGTTCAAATCTGCAAGCAAGATGATTGAAATGAAGGTTGAAGATCATCTTGATGGAGCCACAAACGTCATCTCTTGGAAGTCTAGAGTTCTCATCTTGAAAGAAAATGATCTCTTAAAGCTTGTTAATGAGAACATCCTAGAACCAGACGCTGAAGAAGACAAATCTCATTGGAGGAAGAGTAATGCCAATGCAAGAAGAATCTTGGTAAACTCAGTTAGGGATCATTAGGTTCCTCAAATCCTGCAAAAGAAGACGACTACGAAGATGATCAAAACCCTAAAAGAATGATGATTGTTAATGGCCAAGCCTTACCTGTATGGCCGACGGTGTTCAAATTCTGTTCATTATACACCCTTAGTGGTTGATGGTGGACCACGACAGTGTTAGTGGGCACCCACTAACACCTCAGTGGTCCACCACCGATCACTGAGGGTGTATAATGGAAGGCATTTTAAGGCCATCATGGATAGAAGTCATGCTTGGCCACTGATACTATTGTGGCCCACAATCGACCTTCAAGGGTGTATGACAAATGGCATTTAAAGGCTAGTGGGAGTAGAATTTAGGTTCGGTAAAAATCCATTTGGATGTACATCATTCTCTATTGAAAGGCCTGAGCTCAGGGGAGACAAGAGTGTTGTATTGTCTATGGTTGGGAGGTGATAGATCATCATCGTGGTTAAACAAGCTCAAGTGGGAGTAGAATTTAGGTTTGGTAAAAATCCATTTGGATGTACATCGTTCTCTATTGAAAGGTCTGAGCTCGGGGGAGACAATAGTGTTGTATTGTTTATGGTTGGGAGGTGATAGATCATCGCCGTGGTTAAACGAGCTCCACACCCAGTTTCTTTATGTGCTCTATCTTTCTTCTAGTGATCTTGGTTTTACAACTGCCAATTTCTAGCATGGTATCAAAGCAGTTCTAGAAGCCATTGTCGAAAGCTAGGGCTTGGCATTCTCAGGCCTCCCCTTACCAATCCAGGATAAAAAGTGACTTGGAAACTTCGCCCAAGGGAAAACGCTTCTATTGATGAAGGAAAAATCCAGTTCTGAGAAGTTTCATTTTTTACCCACTTTCGATCCATAGTTTTGGCTCGATGTTATCTCCTCTCAAGTTGCGTTGATAAGGCACATTAACCTTTGGATTTAGTTTCACAAGATTCCAAACTTCCTTTTTGACCTAGCTCCTACTAGGGTTTCTAGTTCAAATCTGCAGGCAAGATGATTGTAATGAAGGTTGAAGATCATCTTGATGGAGCCACAAACTTCATCTCTTGGAAGTCTAGATTTCTCATCTTGGAAGAAAATGATCTCTTAAAGCTGTTCAATGAGAAGGTTCCAGAACCAGACGGTGAAGAGGACAAATCTCATTGGAGGAAGAGTGATGCTTGAACAACAAGAATCTTGGTAGACTCAGTCAGGGATCATTTGGTTCCTCAAATATCGCAAAAGAAGACGACTAGGAAGATGTTCAAAACCCTAAAGGAATGATGATTGTTAATGGCGAGGCCTAACTTGCATGGGCGACGACGTTCAAATGCCATTCATTATACACCCTCAGTGGTCGGTGGTGGACCACCACAATGTTAGTGGGTGCTCACTAACACCTTGCTGGTCCACCATCGACCACTGAGGGTGTATAATGGAAGGCATTTTAAGGTCGTTGGTGATAGAAGTTAGGATTGGCCACTGACACTATTGTTTCCCACAATTGACCTACAAGGGTGTATTGTCTATGGTTGGGAGGTGATAGATCATCACCCTGGTTAAACGAGTTCCACACCCAGTTTGTTAATGTCCTCTTTCTTTCTTCTAGTGATATTTGTTTTACAACTGCCAATTTCTAACATGGTATCAAAGCTGTTCTAGATGATGTTGCCACCTTTTCACACACCTGGATCACGTGGCAGAAATATTCAAGCCACTCGGTGTGTCCTTGTGGGAAAGTCTCGAGTCAAGGTTGTCACCTTGTTCTTGACTCCTCCATTTAGGCTCAACTCCTAACGAATCCAAGGGGGGTAGACCCTATTAAGTTACTAAGGATGATTTCTTAGTGTAATGATGTTGTACTGAATCAGTTATTTAGGAGTTTGAATATTTTAACTATAAGCAATCAAGATGACAAGATACAAAGATACACACGAAAGCACAAAGTTGATACACAATATATATATGAATCA
>LPNX010490288.1:404142-447940 GCA_001517045.1 Pseudotsuga menziesii | reverse complement strand
ATATGATACAACAAGCACTTCCCAGAAGTACTTCCAAAGGTCTTTTTGAAGTCCGAACAAGTTAACCCTGTCCGGTTCACCAGGATCACTTGATAAAAAGCACTAAGTACAACTTAGGTGGTAACAGATGCCATTGTTGAAAGCTAGGGCTTGACATTCTGAGGCTTTCCCTCACCGATCCAAGAGAAAAAGTGACTTGGAAACTTCGCCCAAGGGAAGGCACATCTATTATTGAAGAAAAAATCCAGTTCTGAGAAATTTCATTTTTGACCCAATTTCGGTTCATAGTTTTGGCTCGATCTTATCTCCTCTCAACTTGCCTTGATAAGGCACATTAACCTTTGGATTCAGTTTAACAAGATTTCAAAATCCATTTTTGACCTAGCTCCTACTAGGGTTTCTAGTTCAAATCTGCATGCAAGATGATTGGAATGAAAGTTGAAGATCATCTTGATGGAGCCACAAACTTCATCTCTTGGAAGAAAATGATCTCTTGAAGCTTTTTAATGAGAAGGTTCCAGCCAGACGCTGAAGAAGACAAGTCTAATTGGAGGAAAAGTGATGCCAGAACAAGAAGAATCTTGGTAGACTCGGCTAGGGATCATTTGGTTCCTCAAATATCCCAAAAGAAGACGACTAGGAAGATTTCAAAACCCTAAAGGAATGATGATTGTTAATGGCCAAGCTTGACTTCTGTGGGTGACAATGTTCAAATGTCATTCATTATACACCCTTAGTGGTTAGTGGTGGAAAACCACAGTGTTAGTGGGTGCCCACTAACACCTTAGTGCCTTAAAATGCATTCCATCATACACCCTTAGTGGTCGGTGGTGAAACACCACAGTGTTAGTGGGCGCCCACTAACACCTTGGTGGTCCACCACCGACCACTGAGGGTGTATGATGGAATGCATTTTAAGGCCGTATGGGATAGATGTTAGGCTTGGCCATTGACACTATTGTGGCCCACAATCGACCTACAAGGGTGTATGACTAATGGCATTTAAAGGCCATTGGGAGTAGAATTTAGGTTCGGTCAACATACATCGTTCTCTATTGAAAGGTATGAGTTCAGGGGAGACAGTAGTGTTGTACATTCTATGGTTGGGAGGTGATAGATCATCACCATGGTTAAACGAGTTACACACCCAGGTTGTTTATGTGCTTTGTCTTTCTTCTATTGATCTTAGTTTTAAAACTACCAATTTCTAACATGGTATCAAAGCAGTTCTAGAAGACATTGTCGAAAGGTAGGATTTGACATTCTGAGGCCTCCCCTCACCAATTCAGGTGAAAAAGTGACTTGGAAACTAGCACCTTGGTGTTCCACCACAGACCAGTGAGGGTGTATAATGGAACGCATTTTAAGGCCGTCAGGGATAGAAGTCGGGCTTGGCCACTAACACTGTTGTGGCCCACAATCAACCTACAAGGGTTTAGGATTAATGGCATTTAAAGGCTACTGGGAGTAGAATTTAGGCTCGGTCAACATCCATTTGGATGTTCATCATTCTCTATTGAAAGGTCTAAGCTCGAGGGAGACAATAGTGTTGTATTGTATGGTTGGGAGGTGATAGATCATCACCGTGGTTAAACGAGCTCCACACCCAGTTTGTTTATCTGCTTTGTCTTTTTTCTATTGATATTAGTTTTACAACTGTCAATTTCTAATATGGTATCAAATCCATTCTAGAAGCCATTGTCGAAATCTAGGTCTTGACATTCTGAGGCCTCCCCTCACCAATCTAGGAGAAAAAGTGACTTGGAAACTTAACCCAAGGGAAGGCACATCTATTGATGAAGGAAATATCCAGTTTTGAGAAGTTTCATTTTGACCCATTTTTGGTCCATAGTTTTGGCTCGATCTTATCTCCTCTCAAATCGCCTTGATAAGGCACATTTACCTTTGGATTCAGTTTCACAAGATTCTAAACTTCATTTTTGACCTAGCTCCTACTAGGGTTTCTAGTTCAAATTTGCAGGCAAGATGATTAGAATGAAGGTTGAAGATCATCTTGATGGAGCGACAAAACTTCATCGCTTGGAAGTCTAGAGTTCTCATCTTGGAAGAAAATGATCTCTTAAAGCTTGTCAATGAGAAGGTTTCAGGACCAGACACTGAAGAAGAAAAGTCTCATTGGAGGAAGAGTGATGCTAGAGCAAGAAGAATCTTGGTAGACTCAATCAGGGATCATTTGGTGCCTCAAATCTTGCAAAAGAAGACGACTAGGAAGATGTTCAAAACCCTAAAGAAATGATGATTGTTAATGTCCAAGCTTGACTTGTATGGGCAATGACATTCAAATGCCGTTCATTATACACCCTTAGTGGTCAGGGGTGGATCACCACAGTGTTAGTGGGCACCCACTAACACCTTGGTGGTCCACCATCGACCACTGAGGGTATAATGGAAGGCATTTTAAGGTCGTCGAGGATAGAAGTCAGGCTTGGCCATTGACACTATTGTGGACCACAATTGACCTAGAAGGGTGTATGATTAATGACATTTAAATGCCATTGGGACTAAAATTTAGGCTCGGTCAACATCCATTTGGATGTACATCGTTTTCTATTGAAATGTTTGAACTCGGGGGAGGTAATAGTGTTGTATTGTCTATGGTTGGGAGGTGATAGATCATTGTCGTGGTTAAACGAGCTCCACACCCAATTTGTTTATGTGCTCTGTCTTTTTTCTAGTGATCTTGGTTTTACAAATGCCAATTTCTAACATGGTATGAAAGCGGTTCTAGAAGCCATTGTCGAAATCTAGGGCTTGAAATTCTGAGGCCTCCCCTCACCAATCCAGGAGAAAAAGTGACTTGGAAACTTCACCCAAGGGAAGGCGCATCTATTGATGAAGGAAATATTCAGTTTTGAGAAGTTTTCATTTTTTACCCAATTTTGGTCCATAGTTTTGGCTCGATCTTATCTCCTCTCAACTCGCCTTGATAAGGGACATTAACCTTTGGATTTAGTTTCACAAGATTCCAAACTTCATTTTTGACCTAGCTCCTACTAGGGTTTCTATTTCAAATCTGTAGGCAAGATGATTGGAATGAAGGGTGAAGATCATCTTGATAGAGCCACAAAATTCATCTCTTGGAAGTCTAGAGTTCTCATCTTGGAATAAAATGATTTCTTAAGGCTTGTCAATGAGAAGGTTTCAGACCAGACACTGAAGAAGACAAGTCTCATTGGAGGAAGAGTGATGATAAAGCAAAAAGAATCTTGGTAAGACTTAGTCAGGGATCATTTGGTTCCTCAAATCTCATGAAAGAAGACAACTAGGAAGATGTTCAAAACCCTAAAGGAATGATGATTGTTAATGGTCAAGCCAGACTTGTATGGGCAACGACGTTCAGATGCCGTTCATTATACACCTTTAGTGGTCGGTGGTGGACCACCACATTGTTAGTGGGCACCCACTAACACCTTGGTGGTCCACCATCGACCACTGAGGGTGTATAATGGAAGGTATTTTAAGGTCGTTGGGGATAGAAGTCAGGCTTGGCCACTGACACTATTGTGGCCCATAATCAACCTAGAAGGGTGTATGATGAATGGCCTTTAAAGGCCATTGGGAGTAGAATTTAGGCTTGGTCAACATCCATTTTGATGTACATCATTCTCTATTGAAAGGTTTGAGCTCAGGGGAGACAATAGTGTTGTATTGTCTATGGTTGGGAGGTGATATATCATCATCGTGGTTAAACGAGCTCCACACCCAATTTGTTTAAGTGCTCTGTCTTTCTTTTAGGGATCTTGGTTTTACAACTGTCAATTTCTAATATGGTATCAAAGTAGTTATATAAGACATTGTTGAAAGCTAGGGCTTGACATTCTGAGGCCTTCCCTCACCAATGCAGGAGAAAAACCTTTATAAGGCACATTAACCTTTGGATTCACTTTCACAAAATTCCAAATTTCATTTTTGACTTAGCTCCTACTAGGGTTTCTAGTTCAAATCTGGAGGCAAAATGATTGGAATAATCATCTTGATGGAGCCACAAACTTCATCTCTTGGAAGTCTAGAGTGCTCGTCTTGGAAGAAAATGATATTTTAAAGCTTGTCAATGAGAAGGTTCCAGAACCATACGCTGAAGAAGACAAGTCTCATTGGAAGAAGAGTGATGCTAGAGCAAAATGAATCTTGGTAAATCTTAGTTAGGGATCATTTGGTTCCTCAAATATCGCAAACGAAGATGACTAGGAAGATGTTCAAAACCCTAAAGGAATGATGATTGTTAATGGCCAAGCTTGACTTGTATGGGCGACAGCCTTCAAATGCCATTAATTATACACCCTTAGTGGTCGGTGGTGGACCACCACAGTGTTAGTGGACGCCCACCAACGAACACTGAGGGTGTATAATTGAAGGCATTTTAAGGCCGTCGAAGATTGAAGTCAGGCTTGGCCATTAACACTATTGTGGCCCACAATAGACCTACAAGGGTGTATGACGAATGACATTTAAAGGCCATTAGGAGTAGATTTAAGGCTCGGTCAACATCCATTTGGATGTACATTGTTCGCTATTGATAGGTCTGAGCTCGGTGGAGATAATAGTGTTGTATTGTATATGGTTGGGAGGTGATATATCATCACTATGGTTAAATGAGATCGACACCCAGTTTGTTTATGTGCTCTGCCTTTCTTCTAGTGGTCCTAGTTTTACAACTGCCAATTTCTAACATGGTATCAAATTAGTTCTAGAAGCCATTTTCGAAAGCTAGGGCTTGACATTCTGAGGCCTCGCCTCAACAATCCAGGAGAAAAACTGACTTAAAAACTTCAGCCGCCCCTCATTAATCCAGGAGAAAAAGTGACTTGGAAAGTTTTCCCAAGGGAAGGCGCATCTATTGATGAAAGAAAAATCCAGTTTTGAAAAGTTTCATTTTTGACCCAATTTTGGTCCATAGTTTTGGCTCAACCATATCTCCTCTCAACTTGCCTTTATAAGGCATATTAACCTTTGGATTCATTTTCACAAGATACGAAACTTCATTTTTGACCTAACTCCTACTAGGGTTTCTAGTTCAATTCTACAGGAAAGATGATCAGAATAAAGGTTGAAGATCATCTTGATAGAGCCACAATCTTCATCTCTTGGAAGTTTAGAGTTCTCATCTTGGAAGAAAATGATCTCTTAAAGCTTGTCAATGAGAAGGTTCCAGAACTAGACACTGAATACTTGGTTCAATGGAATGAACTATTGCCAGAGGATGCCACATGGGAAGGTGAAAAGGTATTGCAGTATCCCAGTTTGCAGTTGCTTGAGGACAAGCAATCTCAAGTGGGGAGGACTGTAATGTTCTCATCTGATTAGGCATTAAGGACCAAAACTACTAACCTATGTGATTCCTGTGGGTTCGAGCGGTTACTGACAGTTAGAGAATCATCTAAATACTGATGCCATCTATAGAAAATCTATGGCATCAATATGTTATCACCATTAGGTCAAGAAGGGCCACTGGGGCCAAAGGGCACCGTCATGCATGCCATCTCAACATTATTTAATGATGCATGCACCCATTTAAGTCTCCATGTGCATGCATGCAAGACAACTGTAAATTAGAAATTAGAGTGACCTAATTAGGTCAAAAGTTAGGATTTCACAGTTGAAAGTTATAAAAGGAAGTTAAAGTGAAAGGAGACTTACTTTTGATGATTATTGATTTTGGAGCTCTTGAGTAACAACACAGTGTGCGACACAGTAGTTGGGGTTGGAGACGATGTTTGAGATATCTGCCCTAGTCTCATCCAGGGTAAGCCATATAGGTTCACCATTCACTCTTCAATTTATTCGTAGTTATCCAGTATATGGTAGAGATTGTTGCAGGGGCACGTGTGCAGCTGTACGGGGTTTTTAGCCGAAAAACCCAAATCATTTTCCGGGTCTTCAGATCTCAGTTTACCTTCGAAACCCAGGCACCATTGTCATCATCGGTATCATACTCCAATACCCGGTTATTATCAAATCCAATCATGCTCATCCTGAGCAGTTATCATCCATTTCGGGATCAGGGGGGCATGAGCAGCTGCACCTCTAGAACAATTCACTAACCTTCCTAGAGACCTCAGAATTTCTGCATGTGCTAGGCATTCTCTCTGACACATGTAGGCTATTAGTCCTACAAATCATCAGCTTCATCGGACACCTCCTTCACTGAAAACGTCACCCTTAGCTGATTTGGGGTTCATGCTGTTGGGGTATCACCGGATGCAGAATATACCAGGTCATCTCCGATTTATCTCTTGATGCATGCATACTCTCTCAGGAGCATTCCAGCCAGCTTATCAGTGGTAAGTGTTCATTCTATCCTACAAACCCTAACCCTAATTTTTGCTATAAAATAGGGAATTTTGCATGACAGTTTGCATGCCCGACTGTTTCAGTATATTTGCATAGAATTAGAAAATATCGGGATTTGGGATATTACAATAATGGAAGGCATTTTAAGGCTATCAGGGATAGAACTCAGGCTTGGCCATTGACACTATTGTGGCCCACAATCGACCTACAAGGGTGTATGACTAATGGCATTTAAAGGCCATTGGGAGTAGAATTTAGGTTCGGTCAACATACATCCTTCTCTATTGAAAGGTCTGAGTTCGGGGGAGACAATAGTGTTGTATATTCTATGGTTGGGAGGTGATAGATCATCACCGTGGTTAAACGAGTTCCACACCCAATTTGTTTATGTGCTCATCCTTTCTTCTAGTGATCTTGGTTTTATAACTGTCAATTTCTAACATGGTATGAAATTAGTTCTAGAAGCCATTGTCGAAACCTAGGGGTTGACATTTTGAGGCCTTCCCTCACCAATCCCAGGAGAAAAAGTGACTTGGAAACTTCCCCCAAGGGAAGGCGCATCTATTGATGAAGGAAAAATCTAGTTCTGAGAAGTTTCATTTTTTACCCAATTTTGGTCCATAGTTTTGGCTCGATCTTATCTCCTATCAACTCGCCTTGATAACATTTGGATTCAGTTTCACAAGATTCCAAAGTTCATTTTTGACCTAGCTCCTCCTAGGGTTTCTAGTTCAAATTTGCAGACAAGATGATTGGAATGAAGGTTGAAGATCATCTTGATGGAGCCACAAACTTAATCTCTTGGAAGTCTAGAGTTCTCATCTTAGAAGAAAATGATCTCTTAAAGCTTGTCAATGAGAAGGTTCGAGAACCAGACACTGACGAAGACAAGTCTCATTGGAAGAAGAGTGATCCCAAAGCAAGAAGAATCTTGTTAGACTCAGTCAGGGATATTTTGGTTCCTCAAATCTCGCAAAAGAAGACGACTAGAAGATGTTTAAAACCCTAAAGTAATGATGATTGTTAATGGCCAATCCTTACTTGTATAGGCAACGACGTTCAAATGTCATTCATTATACACCCGTAGTGGTCGATGGTGGACCACCACACTGTTAGTGGGCGCCCACTAACACCTTGGTGGTCCACCACTGACCACTATGAGTGTATAATGGAAGGCATTTTAAGGCCATCGGAGATAGAAGTTAGGCATGGCCACCGACACTATTTTGGCCCAAAATCGACCTACAAGGGTGTATGACGAATGGCATTTAAAGGCCATTGAGAGTAGAATTCAGGCTCGGTCAACATCCATTTGGATGTACATCGTTTTCTATTGAAAGGTATGAGCTTGGGGGAGACAATAGTGTTGTATTTTCTATGGTTTGGAGCTAATAGATCACCATCGTGGTTAAACGAGCTCCACACCAAGTTTGTTTATGTGCTCTTTGGATCTCTTCTAGTGATCTTGGTTTTACAACTACCAATTTTTAACATGGTATGAAAGCAGTTCTAGAAGCCATTGTCGAAAGCTAGGGCTTGACATTCTAAGGCCTCTCCTCACCAATCTCGGAGAAAAAGTGACTTGAAAACTTCACCCAAGGGAAGGTGCATCTATTGATGAAGGAAAAATCCAGTTCTGAGAAGTTTCATTTTTGACCCAATTTCGGTCCATAGTTTTGGCTCGATGTTATCTCCTCTCAACACGCCTTGATAGCACATTAACCTTTGGATTTAGTTTCACAAGATTCCAAGCTTCATTTTTGACCTACCTCCTACTACGGTTTTTAGTTCAAATCTACAGGCAAGATGATTGGAATGAAGGTTGAAGATCATATTGTTGGAGCCAAAATCCTCATCTCTGAGAAGTCTAGAGTTCTCATCTTGGAAGAAAATGATCTCTTAAAGATTGTCAATGCGAAGGTTCTAGAACCAGACACGGAAGATGACAAGTGTCATTGGTGGAAGAGTGATGGCAGAGCAAGAAGAATCTTGGTATACTTAGTTAGGGATCATTTGGTTCCTCAAATCTTGCAAAAAAAAACTAGGAAGATGTTCAAAACCATAAAGGAATGATGATTGTTAATGGCCAAGCCTGAGTTGTATGGGCGACAACATTCAAATTCCATTCATTATAGACCCTTATTGGTCAGTGGTGGACCACCATAGTGTTAGTGGGTGCTCACTAACACCTTGGTGGTCCACCACCGACCACTGAAGGTGTATAATGGAAGGAATTTTAAGGCTGTCGGGAATAGAAGTCAGGCTTTGCCACTAACACTATTGTGGCCCACAATTGACCTACAAGGGTGTATGACGCTCACTAACACCTTGGTGGTCCACCACCGACCACTGAGGGTGTATAATGGAAGGAATTTTAAGGCCGTCGGGGATAGAAATCAAGCTTTTCCACTGACACTATTGTGGGCCACAATCAACCTACAAGGGTGTATGACAAATGGCATTTAAATCCCACTAGGAGTAGAATTTAGGCTCGGTAAATGTCCATTTCGATGTACATCATTCTCTATTGAAAGGTATAAGGTCGAGGGAGACAATAGTGTTGTATTGTCCATGGTTGGGAGGTGATAGATCATCACAATGGTTAAACGAGCTCCACACCCAATTTTTTTATGTGCTCTATTTTTCTTCTAGTGATCTTGGTTTTACAACTGTCAATTTTTAACATGGTATCAAAGCAGTTCTAGAAGTCATTGTCGAAAGCTAGGGCTTGACATTCTGAGGCCTCCTCTCACCGATTCAGGAGAAAAAGTGACTTGGAAACTTTGCCCAAGGGAAGACTCATGTATTGATGAAGGAAAAATCCAGTTTTGAGAAGTTTTATTTTTGACCAAATTTTCGTCCATAGTTTTGGCTCGATCTTATCTCCTCTCCACTCGCGTTGATAAGGAATAGTAACCTTTGGATTCAGTTTCACAAGATTCCAAACTTTATTTTTGACCTAGCTTCTACTAGGGTTTCTAGTTCAAATCTGTAGGCAAGATGATTGGAATGAAGGTTGAAGATCATCTTGATGGAGCCACAAACTTCATCTCTTGGAAGTCTCGAGTTCTCATCTAGGAATAAAATGATCTCTTAAATCTTTTCAATGAGACGGTTCCAGAAGTAGACGCTGAAGAAGACAAGTCTCATTGGAGGAAGAGTGATGCCAGAGCAAGAAGAATGTTGGTAGACTCGGTCAGGGATCATTTGGTTCCTCAAAGCTCGCAAAAGAAGATGACTAGGAAGATGTTCAAAACCCTAAAGGAATGATGATTGGTAACGGCCAAGCCTAACTTGTATGGCCGATGACATTCAAATGGCATTCATTAATCACCTTTAGTGGTCGGTGGTGGACCACCACAGTGTTAGTGGGCGCCCACCAACACCGTGGTGTTCCTCCACCGAACACTGAGGGTGTATAATGGAAGGCATTTTAAGGTCATCGGGGATAGAAATAAAGCTTGGCCACTAACACTATTGTGGCCCACAATCGACCTACAAGGGTGTATGGCGAATGGAATTTAAAGGTCACTCGGAGTAGAATTTAGGGTCGGTCAACATCCATTTGTATGTACATCGTTCTCTATTGAAAGGTCTGAGCTTGAGGGAGACAATAGTGTTGTATTGTCTATGGTTGGGAGGTGATAGATCATCACCGTGGTTAAACGAGCTCCATACCCAATTTGTTTATGTGCTCAGCCTTTCTTCTAGTGATCTTGGTTTTATAACTGTCAATTTCTAACATGGTATGAAAGTAGTTCTAGAAGCCATTGCCGAAACCTAGGGGTTGACATTTTGAGGCCTTCCCTCACCAATCCAGGAGAAAAAGTGACTTGGAAACTTCCCCCAAGGGAAGGCGCATCTATTGATGAAGGAAAAATTTAGTTCTGAGAAGTTTCATTTTTTACCCAATTTCGGTCCATAGTTTTGGCTCGATCTTATCTCCTATCAACTCGCCTTGATAACCTTTGGATTCAGTTTCACAAGATTCCAAAGTTCATTTTTGACCTAGCTCCTGCTAGGGTTTCTAGTTCAAATTTGCAGACAAGATGATTGGAATGAAGGTTGAAGATCATCTTGATGGAGCCACAAACCTAATCTCTTGGAAGTCTAGAGTTCTCATCTTAGAAGAAAATGATCTCTTAAATCTTGTCAATGAGAAGGTTTGAGAACCAGACACTGACGAAGACAAGTCTCATTGGAGGAAGAGTGATCCCAAAGCAAGAAGAATTTTGGTAGAATCAGTCAGGGATATTTTGGTTCCTCGAATCTCGTAAAAGAAGACGACTAGAAGATGTTTAAAACCCTAAAGTAATCATGATTGTTAATGGCCAATCCTTACTTGTATAGGTGATGACGTTCAAATGCCGTTCATTATACACCCGTAGTGGTCGGTGGTGGACCACCAAGGTGTTAGTGGGCGCAACCCTAAAGTAATGATGATTGTTAATGGCCAAGCCTTACTTGTATAGGTGACGACGTTCAAATGCCATTCATTATACACCCGTAGTGGTCGGTGGTGGACCACCACACTGTTAGTGGGCACCCACTAACACCTTGGTGGTCCACCACTGACCACTATGGGTGTATAATGGAAGGCATTTTAAGGCCATCGGGGATAGAAGTTAGGCATGGCCACTGAAAATATTGTGGCCCACAATCGACCTACAAGGGTGTATGATGAATGGAATTTAAAGGCCATTGAGAGTAGAATTCAGGCTCGGTCAACATCCATTTGGATGTACATCGTTTTCTATTGAAAGGTATGAGCTTGGGGGAGACAATAGTGTTGTATTTTCTATGGTTTGGAGCTAATAGATCACCATCGTGGTTAAACAAGCTCCACACCAAGTTTGTTTATGTTCTCTTTGGATCTCTTCTAGTGATCTTGGTTTTACAACTACCAATTTTTAACATGGTATGAAAGCAGTTCTAGAAGCCATTGTCGAAAGCTAGGGCTTGAAATTTTGAGGTCTCCCTTGAACAATTCAAGAGAAAAAGTGACTTGGAAACTTAGCCCAAGGGAAGGCACATCTATTGATGAAGTAAAAATCTAGTTTTGAGAAGTTTCATTTTTGACCCAATTTTCGTCCATAGTTTTCTTATCTCCTCTCAACTCGCCTTGATAAGGCACATTAACCTTTGGATTCAGTTTTACAAGATTCTAAATTTCATTTTTAACCTAGCTCCTGCTAGGGTTTCTAGTTCAAATATGCAGGCAAGATGATTGGAATGAAGGTTGAAGATCATCTTGATGGAGCCACAAACTTCATCTCTTGGAAGTCTAGAGTTCTCATTTTGGAAGAAAATGATCTCTTAAAGCTTGTCAATGAGAAGGTTCTAGAAAAGACGCTGAAGAACACAAGTCTCATTGGAGGAAGAGTGATATCAGAGCAAGAAGAATCTTGTTAAACTCAGTTAGGGATCATTTGTTTCATCAAATCTCGCAAACAAAGACGACTAGGAAGATGTTCAAAACATTAAAAGAATGATGATTGTTAATGGCCAAGCTTGACTTGTATGGGCGATGACGTTCAAATGTCGTTCATTATACAGCCTCAGTGGTCGATGGTGGACCACCACAGTGTTAGTGGGCACCCACTAACACCTTAGTGGTGCACCACCGACCACTGAGGGTGTATAATGGAAGGCATTTTAAGGCCATCGGGGATAGAAGTCAAGCTTGGCCACTGACACTATGGTGGTCCACAATCGACATACAAGGGTGTATGATGAATGGCATTTAAAGGCCACTGGGAGTAGAATTTCAGCTCAGTCAACATCCATTTGGATGTACATCGTTCTCTATTGAAAGGTGTGAGCTCGGGGGAGACAATAGTGTTGTATTTTTTATGGTTGGGTGTTGATAGATCATCACCATGGTTAAACGAGCTCCACACCCAGTTTGTTTATGTGCTCTGTCTTTCTTCTAGTGATCTTGGTTTTACAATTGCCAATTTTTAACATGGTACCAAAGCAATTCTAGAAGCCATTGTCGAAATCTAGGGCTTGACATTTTGAGGCCTCTCCTCACTAATCCAGGAGAAAAAGTGACTTGGAAACTTCGCCCAAGCGAAGGTGCATCTATTGATGAAGGAAAAATCCAGTTCTGAGAAGTTTCATTTTTGACACAATTTCGGTCCATAGTTTTGGCTTGATATTATATCCTCTCAACTCACATTGATAAGACATATTAACCTTTAGATTCAGTTTCATAAGATTCCAAACTTCACTTTTGACCTAGCTCCTACTAGGGTTTCTAGTTCAAATTTGCAGGCAAGATGATTGGAATGAATGTTGAAGATCATCTTTATGGAGCCACAAATTTCATCTCTTGGAAGTCTAGAGTTTTCATCTTGGAAGAAAATGATCTCTTAAAAGATTGTAAATGAGAAGGTTCTAGAACCAGATGCTGAAGAAGACAAGTCTCATTGGAGTAAGAGTAATGCTAGAGGAAGAAGAAGCTTGGTAGACTCAGTCAGGGATCATGCGGTTCCTCAAATCTTGCAAAAGTAGACGACTATGAAGATGTTCAAAACCCTAAAGGGATGATGATTGTTAATGGCCAAGCCTGACTTGTATGGGTGACGATGTTCAAATTATGTTCATTATGTCCCTTAATGGTCGGTGGTGGACCACCATAGTGTTAGTGGGCGCCCACTAACACCTTGGTGGTCCACCACCGACCACTGAGGGTGTATAAAGGAAGGCATTTTAAGGCCGTTGGGGATAGAAGTCAGGCTTGGCTATCCACGAACACCTTGGTGGTCCACCACCGAACACTGAGGGTGTATAATGGAGGGAATTTTAAGGCCGTCGGGGATAGAAGTCAGGCTTGCCTACTGACACTATTTTGGCCCACAATCGACCTTCAAGGGTGTATGATGAATGGCATATAAATGCCATTCAGAGTATAATTTAGGCTCGGTCAACATCCATTTGGATGTACATCGTTCTATATTGAAAGGTCTGAGATCGGGGGAGACAATAGTGTTGTATTGTCTATAGTTGGGAGGTGATAGATCATCACCATGTTTAAACGAGCTCCACACCCAGTTTGTTTATGTGCTCTGTCTTTCTTCTAGTAATCTTTGTTTTACAACTGCCAATTTCTAACATGGTATCAAAGCAATTCTAGAAGCCATTGTCGAAAGCTAGGACTTGATATTGTGAGGCCCCCCCTCACCAATCCAATAGAAAAAGTGACTTAGAAACTTCGGCCAAGGGAAGGCACATCTATTAATGGAGGAAAAATCCAGTTATGAGTAGTTTCATTTTTTACCCAATTTTGGTCCATAGTTTTGGCTCGATCTTATCTCCTCTCAACTCGCCTTGATAAGGTACATTAACTTTTGCATTCAATTTCACAAGACTCCAAACTTCATTTTTGACCTAGCTCCTACTAGGGTTTCTAGTTCAAATCTGCAGGCAAGATGATTGGAATGAAGGTTGAAGACCATATTGTTGGAGCCGTAAACTTCATCTCTTGGAAGTATAGAGTTCTAATTTTGAAATAAAATGTTCTCTTAAAACTTTTCAATGAGAACATTCCAGAACCAGACGCTGAAGACGACAAGTCTCATTGGAGGGAGAGTGATGCCAGAGCAAGAGGAATCTTGGTAAACTCAGTCAGGGATTATTTGGTTCCTCAAATCTCACAAAAGAAGACGACTAGGAAGATGTTTAAAACCCTAAAGTAATGATGATTGTTAATTGCCAAGATTGACTTGTATCGGCAGCAACGTTCAAATTCCGTTCATTATACACCATCAGTGGTCGGTGGTGGACCACAAAGGTGTTACTGGGCGCCCACTAACACCTTCGTGGTCCACCACCGACCACTGAGGGTGTATAATGGAAGGCATTTTATGGCCATTTGGGATAGAATTCAGGCTTGGATGATTGTAATTGGCCAACGCATAGGCCTTGACACTCAGTAGAGTGGGGAGATCTCTCAGACATCTTGAGATGGAATGAAGAGGCTGGTGCGTATTGATACTCTTGCACTCACCAAAGGACTGGTTGAGTTGGTGCATGTTCTCTGAATAACTGAGTTGAACTGAGGCACAGTGTATTATGATAGATTCCTGTTGGACCAAGATGATGGACTCTCCGATGGACTGTGCAAAGACGTGGAGCTAGCGCATGTTCTTTGGTGAATGCCTATATATTGTATTGGCTAGAATCTAGGCTTAGACTCTACAACCATGGTGGCCTTTGGATGCCATTCGTTACACACCCTTAGTGGTCGATGGTGGGCCAGAATAGTGTCAATGGCCAAGCATAACTTGTATCTTGACGATGTTTAAATTTTGTTCATTATACACCCTTAGTGGTCGGCGGTGGACCACCACAGTGTTAGTGGGCACCCACTAACACCTTGGTGGTCCACCACTGACCACTGAGGGTGTATAATGAAAGACATTTGAAGTTCATCGGGGATTCAAGTGAGGCTTGGCCATTGACACTATTGACACAATACACCCTCAATGCCTTGGTGGTCCACCACCAACCACTGAGGGTGTATAATGAAAGACATTTGAAGGTTGTCGTGGATACAAGTCAGGCTTGGCCATTGAAACTATTGTGGCCCACCATCGACCTATAAGAGTGTATAACGAATGGCATTTTCAGACCATTGGGAGCGTAGCGAGGGTTGGGAAAGGTTTGTTAGGTTAATAAAGGTAGGTTGGGGCCTTTAGGGCAGAAATAGGACTGTTTTAGGGCCTTTTAGGGAAAATTATGAGATTTTTGTGATTTTGTATTTTTAGGGTTCAGTATCATTCATCCTTAGGGTTTTTAGGGCTTTAGAGGCCAAGGCAAATTTGTAGGGATGGTGGCCAAAATTTCAGGAAAGCCCAAAAGTGCAAAAATAATTTTTATTTTTATTTTTAGGGTTTCTAACATAAAGTTGCAGACCTAAAATTGACCTAAAACTAATCGTAAGCTAACCCTAGAACTAGGGTTTTTTAGAAGAGAAAAGGTGTGAAAACCAAGGGAACTAATGCTATAAAAAATCCCTTCCAGAACTTAGGGCATCTAGGGAGGATGACTAAGTTAGAGAGGAAGAGTTCCTAGGTCAAACAACTAGCCTAGAAAAACTAAGGAGAAACCCTAGGGCACCCTCATAAGGAGACGTGCCTCATTTTGCTAAGGTGACAAGAATGAAAGATAATTGCCTATCCTAGGAAAAAGTGCAGCACTAGCGCTATCACTAAGACTTCAAGATGCACATCCACCAACATTTAACCAAAACGATGAGAAGCCTGACCTTTTTGTGCTCGTGTTCATCCAACAAATCAAAACCTCACGAAGAAAAGAGCTTCACCAAAGAGTTACTAGAAAAAGCTTGCATGAACCCAGAAAAACTTCCTCAAGAAGAGCACATCCATCCAAAGAGCCCTAGCAGAGGTAAAACAAGTGCATAGTGTATTTATCCCATAAGTTTTGTCTTTAAAATGAAAGTGATGAGATCTATTTATATGATCTCACTCACATTTTAAAATATCCAAACCTACGTGCCTTAAAAGAAGTCAATTTTAAATTTTAAAATGTCAACTAAAAATTAAAATAAAATAATAATAAAATATAGCGTAAGGTAGGCTCAAGGTAGGCTACTTGGGGTATTTGTACCCCCAGGTGCCAAAACATGTTTGAATAAGCTAATCACTCCAAATGAAAGGCTGGAGTGAGCCCCATCTAACACCTATAATGTTGTAAAATCCATCAACACCCTCCTCAAATCATGAAAACAGCCTGGCATGGAGGATGTCTTCCTCTTAGGACATAAGTCCAGGGAGACCAACCCACTAATTGAATGGCCAGGAGGGTGTCCTAAGTGGCTGTGAGGGGAGACAAATGTCTTGTAGCTGAAGTAGAGGCAACTAGAGCTCGTAGACAGGATATAGAGCTATGTGGCCCAGTGCTCAACCCTTAGGGGCCCCGGACACCAACCCCAAGGTTGAAAACCCCAATAAAGGGCAGTCAATAGTTCCATTAAGCCATAGTACCCTTGAAGGGTGACCAAAGGGCCCAACCATGACCACCATTGCTTGAAAACACCCCTCCTGGTTGAAAAGTTGGCCCTCTCTCCCTGGGGTACACCTGAAGGTGCGTTGGGTACAGATGCAACATAGTAGTGTGAAACATGATGAAGTCTTCCTAACTCAAGGAAGAACATAGTTGATATCCTGAGTAGATTGAGCATGATGACTATGATTACATAGCTACACTAATGATTATGCCACTGAAATTCGAGAGGATACTCAATGAACCTGGTCGTCCCTAGGATGGATACTTACATCGTATCTATGAAGTCCTCATAAAGGGAGCAGGATGATCAGCTATAGAGGGAGCAATATGCTTAGATGCAGAGGGAGCAAAATGCTTCAGCACAGAGGAAGACCTCCCAGACACCCTGTAATGGGGTGGGGATACTAGTCGCTTAATACTCTCCCATATAGGTGCATGAATTCAATTATGTGATTATTTGATTCATTTGCATTTCATGTATGGAATGGGGTAGGACAGAAATGTCTGCCCCAATATATTTGATGCCTCTGTTAGTAGATATTTGTGTAGGACGAGACCATACATTCTCCCTGATCACTTCGAGAAGGAGTGAGAGATTAGTCTCACGATTATTTCCCTCGCTAAAAGGGAAGGACAATTATAGATACCCCATGCATTCTGCCGATGACTTCAAAAGAATTCTGGAGATCTCTCAAATATACTTGAAAGGATGGAGAGGCTGGTGCACACTAGTGCTTTTTGTATGATGCCAATACGATTTAGTGATGAGATGAGCCACATCAGGCTTAATGTTCACTCACGGCTAGTGGTGAAAGGCCCTGGTGCAGCCTTGTGCACAAGGCTCAAGATGCTAATGACTCCAGTATGCAGCATCGAGCTGATTATTCACTCAAAGTTAGTGGTGAATGGCTCTGGTGTCGTCTTGTTTAGACTCGAGGTGCTGACACAGTTCTCATCCAAATAACATTGGGGTAAATGTTCACTCATAGTTAATGGTAAATGGCTTTGGTGTTGTCATCTACTCAAGCATTTATAGCAGCATTATAAATACAACCATCATCATATGAAATTAAAGAACCTAGCACCAACAATCATTTATCATGTGTTAGTAGCATAGTCGTATTTCAGTCCCCTATTCAAGTGTTACAACTAGGATTTTACACATTAACATATCATTCATTACCTACAATAATGTTTACATCAACATTTTAATATCATTCGTCAACAGTAACATTTAACCAGCAACTTTGCGAAATGTGTTAAAGATTTGTGTGTGAACAATCCATTTTATGAACTAACTCTTCTCTTGTCGTTGTGTAGGCTTAGGGAGATTAGAGAAACCAAATGGAGGGCTTCCACTAGAAGAGAAACCCTTAATGTGGGTAAATGGATGAGTGAAGGCTCTCCAAGGCTACTCCAAACTTGATGGTAAGGGTCACAGCTTGAAAGGGAAGGAGGGTGAGCTCGCTAGGATAGAGGGAGGAAATAGGGAAGTGAGGCAGGAGAAGGTGCTTGCAAGGGTATTGAAGGTTGAACAGAGGATAGTGAGGGTTAGACAAGGTCTATTAGGTTCGTAAAGGTAGGCTAGGGCTTTTAGTGCAGAAATACGTATGTTTTAGGGCCTTTTAGGGAAAATTTTGAGATTTTTGTATTTTTAGGGTTCCCTATAATTCCTCCTTTAGGGTTTTTAGGGCTTACAAGGCCACGATGAATTTGTAGGGAAGGTTAGCAAAATTTTAGGAAAGCCCAAAAGTGCAAAAAAAAAATTTTTATTTTTATTTTTAGGGTTTCTAACATAAAATTGCAGACCTAAATTTGACCTAAAAGCAATCCTAAAGTAACCCTAGAACTAGGCTTTTTAAGAAGAGAAAATGTGTGAAAATGAAGGGAACTAACCCTAGCAGAAATCCCTACCACAACCTAGGGCATCTAGGGAGGATGGCTAACCTAGAGAGGAAGAGTTCATAGGTCAAGCAACTAGCCTAGAAAAACCAAGGAGAAACCCTAGGGAACCCTCGCAAGTAGACGTGCCTTATTTTGCTAAGGTGACAATAATGAAAGGTCATTAATGGGATAACCTAGGACTACCACTAAGACTTGAACATGCACATCCACCAACATTCAAACAAAAAGATGAGAAGCATCACCTTTTTGTGCCACGGTGGCCTTTGGATGTTATTTATTATATACCCTTTGTGGTCGATGGTGGGCCAGAATAATGTCAGTGGCCAAGCCTGACTTGTATCCCAACAACGTTCAAATGCTGTTCATTATACACCCTTAGTGGTTGGTGGTGGGCCACCCCAGTGTTAGTGGGCACCCACTAACACCCTGGTGGTACACCACCAACCACTGAGGGTGTATAATGAATGACATTTGAAGGTCATCGATGATACAAGTGAGGTTGGGCCAGTGACACTATTGTGGCCCACCATCGACCTATAAGGGTGTATAACTAATGGAATTTAAAGGCCATTGGGAGTAAACTTTGGGCTTGGTCAACATATCTCCAGCACGAGTGTTAGCAGAAGCACTAAAGGGGATTGGTGAGGATGGGAAGTAAGTCTTACTAATTGGGAATCTAAACAAGTGCAAAGTTGTGCATGGGTAGGGAGAAATAAAAAGCCACCAAGAGAAAAAAAAAAAGGTCCTCTTACTCCCCATTTTCCGAATTGTAGCTTTAGCCAAACATTTTCGAAAATGTATTGCAAAAAAATCGTTTAGGGCCTCAAAATGGCCCCGGAAGATCAAGAGCCTAAAAATAGTAAAAAACCGCCAAACTGGTCAATATTGATAAACATGCTAAAATCTAATTTTATCACCTTGAAAGAAAATGAACTAGACAAGTTACTATGGATGAAAAATAGCTCAATTGGGAAGTTTTCAGCAAATTTGGTTACGAGGTACAAGCAATTGAAACATCCTCCGAATAAAAAGAATGGTGGTGGATCACGGTATGGAAAACAATAGGACCATTGAAAACGAAGATAATTCTTTGGTTGGCTCTGAATAACAAACTGTTAACCTGGGAAATTGTGTGTTGTGTCAAGCAAATTGTGAAACTTCCAGTCACTTATTTGCTTTTTTCCCATATGCAAGGGTGGTATGGAATGCGACCACAAAAGATATGAGTGGCTTGGAAATTCCAATGGAAAATTCCCTTGTAAAGTGTTGTCAAAGCTGGTGGACAAATCCCACGGTACAAAGCTACGATGCCTTCCCTTCACTGTTTATTTATGGAGTCTACTGGGAAAGAAATTCAGCTATATTATTGACCTCTGCGATGATTGTGCAGTGATCAAGGGAGCATAAAAAAGAGGAAAAGCAGAAAAGGACTCGACTACTTAAACAACCAAGCATTGATAAAAGAATCCCTTGGGTATTCTTCGACGGAGCAAGCCAAGGTGATCCATCGCTGGGGGTTTCAGGAGCAGTTCTTTATATTTCAGAAGAGAAGCAAATTTTAATTAAATATGGCCTAGGACATTGCACTAATAATAAGGTAGAATCAACAGCACTATGGGAAGTCTTCAAATCAACCCTGACTCGGAACATCCATAATGTACAGATCTTTGGAGACTCAAAAATGGTCATTGAATGGGAAAACAAAAGGTTACATATAAAAGCTCCTCGTTTGCAACATCTCTTTCTAGAAATTACAAGACAAGTAGAAAGGTTTGCCTATATATCCTTTATACATGTATATCAGGAGCTAAATGAAGAGGTTTATGCTCTCTGAGAAAGTTCTTTAGTCCTGGTTCCAGGAACTATTGTCGAGGAGGAACACAATGAGAGGCTTAGCATTCTATAGCTTAGTTTTGAAATATACTTGGATCTGTATGCAACAGGAAACTTTTACCAGCAGACACAGAAATAGCATAAATGAATGGGTTCATGCATGTAAAGCATCTGAAGAACAATGTTTTGAAAAGATAGATCCAAAAACAATCGTGAAGTTCTTTTTGAAAGACTCCTATGAAAGAAGGAAGTATTTTGAAGAACAAATGAAGGATAGTAAGCTCATGGAGCTTTGTTGTAACTCCTTCAAGGACAGTCAACATATGGATTTTTGTCGTTTTTTCTTCTTATGTTGGATTTTTGTAAGTAAATATGCCTTTGTTCTTTTCAATGCAACTGGAGGGTTAAGATCTAGCTAGATTCCATCATGTTGGTTCCAGTTACAAATGCATCTAGTTTCCACAGTAATTAGAGGTTGCTACAGAGTCTGTTTTGTTGGATTCCAAGAAATTGCTATTCTTAGTAGTTATATCTTCTAGGAGCCATAGTTTTGAGGTAAGTGTTACACCCAATGCCCTTTCACACTTTTGGCTGCCTTAAATATGGCTTGGCCATCAAATATTGAAGAGACTTCTCTTCATAAACTATATTTAATATTCTTAATTACTATTACTAATGGTTACCTATGTATTTACTATTTTATTATTGTAACACTTGAATAATCCATGCCCTTCCTTGACCTCACCTTTATTAATGGACATAACTATGAAGTTTCAATGAAACTTGCACAAAAAACCTAGCTAGTAGAAAAATAACACAAAGCTTGAGAGAGAGAAAAATAGAAAGAATGAATTGTATTAACTGAATGACTTGAATCAATAATACATGATATATACTCTACATGGCTAAGTTAATGTACCATAGTAGCTATATAGAGAGATCTAAATACTCACTGACAGAAATTGAAGTAATATTCCACCTAGTACTAATTAATTGGTCCATGCAATCATCAATTAACTGAATCACACATGTGAAGAAAGATAAACTTAATGCATGCACATTATATGCTCCCTCCTAGATGGATGCATGTGAGATGCACCCTATTTATGATTAAACCGAGGTGAAGTTGCAACTACAGGAGTTAAAACCAAGTTTTCCATGCATAAGTGTTGTCCACCAAGGTGTAACTTACTCTGAACAAAAGAGGGAAGGCGCCCTATTTTGTAGGAATATTTACCTCAGTAAAAGAATCACCTAGGTGAGTGTATAAAATATCCAATACCCCCCTGAACACTACTAGGGTATAAATGATGAATGGGTACAAGTAACCAAGGCCCTTTTATGTACCCATTTACAATGCAGATAAGAATGAACATTTAAAATATAGGATAGAGGGAAAACCTCATGGGAACCCCCTGCCTAAAAGTACAATGTATAAAAAAAAACTATGTGCTAATCATCATAGTCTATCCTGTGGATATCCTAAAAACCCTTGGCAACCATACATGCCTTGTACCTTTTCACCTATGCATCTGCTGCCTTCTCGATCTTGTAGACCCATCTACATCTAAAAAGCTTCTTATTTGAGAGAAGGCTTAACTATTTCTTCACTCTATGGGGAATTTGAACTAAGAAAGGGGACTAAAGCAAGGCATTAAGAAACACCATATTACTTACAAGGACAAGCATAGAAGAAGTTGTCATCTTGTCCAACCGAAGCTATTCTATTTCTATTGTGGAAATACGGTCTCTTGGGTATTGGCTACATGGTATAAGCTACCGGGTGTCAGGCACTGACTGTTGCTTGTGGCTATGTCTGTTGCTTCCATTAAACTACTGCTTTTGAACTTCCTGCTTAGCTCAAGCTAAGAGGAGCAGTTTCACTACACTAGTTGGTGGAGCTTAGCGTATTGCCTGATGGTCTTGATGTCATGCCTTGTGGTATTTACTTGAGATATTGTTTATTCTAGTTAATAAAATTTTGTTGATCACGATTCACAACGTTATTCTTGGAACCTTCAATTTTTTTGGTTTCTTTATCAAATATGTGTACTACTAGAGAATGAAAAGTGTATCAGTTAGGTTTTGTTATTGCTTTTGTCTGTCTGTTTTCATCGGAAAATCTTCCTGTCATGTGTTTTGATACCTCCCAGGAAATTAATCAGTTGTCTGATTAGGCAAGGTCTAAAAATCTTCCCAGGAAGGCAACATAGTTTTTTTCTCTAAGACCCCAAATAATTTTTATTGGAAAATTTTTAACCATTTGGACAGATAAAAGTACTACATTTTATCAAGGAGACAATCTTAAGTTTGCCAAATGACTTTTACCCAATCTTTTATAAAAAATGGTGCAGTTAATTTTATTGCTAGATAATTTTATTGCCTTCAAAATTTGATTCCACTACCAAAGCATGAAGCAGATGTCCTTACACAAGGATGAGAGCGGAATGCTAAGAGGTAAGAGGGAAACGATATAAGAGTTGCAGTAGATGTAAAGATTGAGTACAAACTACCTCTAAGAGTCATCAAATGGGGGCATTTTCTTGAAGGGAGCTATATTAGATTCCCTATAATTTAAGTCCAGGATGGACATTTAAAGTTTTGCTTGTTGGGTTGTAAGGTACCATATGTTTTTCCCTCTTGTTTCTCCTACTTCTATTTTTATTAGCCCCAACATTAAGATTATTGAAATTGATATAAATGTTGTATGACTTAAAAATGACGTATATCATTGGAATGTTATCTTAGGTTCAAACGTCAAATAATTCAAGTACAGTATGAATGCCAACATGTGTGATTTTATTAAAATACACCCAAAATTGACTAATCGGGGAAGAATTGGTTATTTGTTTTTGTTAATGCCTTTTCTTTCAAGATGAATGGGGGTCCACTGTTATCAATATGCACTTCTTAGTCTATCAAAACTAAAGACATAAATATGTTATGGAATTAGTATTGACAATGCCACAAATTGCAACTTCTTGGGGTTATTGTTGCTAGTAAACTTTCATGCATGTCCATGCAACAATTATTGATAGAGCAAGTCTAGGTTATATCTGTGAGACAAATTAAATTGATCCACTAGATTACTAATTTAATCTAAGTTCCAATTTGTAGATTTTTCATATATCCATGAGGTCAAGTAAATAATTTGCTAGGTGACTAATTTAATCAAACATAACTCTTAAGTTGCAGAATTATAGCTTTTCATTGGACAAATTGAAGTGATGCATAAGATGATTTTGATTATCATGTATACCTTTAAAGGACAAAAACCCCAAAAGCATTAGTAATTCATCCCTTGAATGAGATGACTAAGTTTTTCAATCTCAGAATTCTAAGATGAATGTTTTTCAATAATTTGTCAAACCCTAACAGGCTAAACAACTTGTCAAACCCTAGCCAACTTTGACCAATAATGTCTCAAGGACAATTTTCACCAAAAATGCAGATCTAGGGCTAACTGCCCAGATTTGTTTTTGCTGCCCGAAGTCAACAGAGGGTAGCCTGAAATTTCCTGTAGACTGCCTAGGCTTCCCGGATGAAGCTTCTTGCTGCCCAAATCTTTTATTCAACTGCCTGGATCAAATTTCTGCTGCTCGGATCTACTACTCTGCTACTCGGATCTACTACTCTACTCGAAAGTGTTTTTTCTACTGCCTGTGAATGCGACATACAGTCTGAGGTCTTCCCAGATCCATTGTCTGCTACCCGGATCCATTGTCTATTTCCTGAGTGAGGTGAAGGCTGCTTGCAGCCTGTAGCATCCCGGACCGAGGTCTCTTAAGGATTCCCGAAGATGGTTGCTGGCTGCCTGAGGTTATAGACAGGCTGCTCGTGAACCTGTCCTGTTGCTCGAAGCCTGCCTAAGGGTTATGTAGTTTCCTATATCACCTTCTGAGATCAAGATGAGGTTGTTGTTGTTAGATTTAGCCTGCTCGTGTAGTAAATAGTCTTCCCATGACTGGGATCACTCTGCCTGAGTGAAGAGATGTCTGCCCGTGAGGAATTAGGGTGCTGGCCTGAACTCGTGGGTAGTTTAGGATTTCCTAGAAGATGCCCTACTTCTGCTCATGGCTGACCATGAATAGTAGGGAGTATACCCTAGTTGATTAGGGTATGTGTGCAAGAGGAAGTGATGCCCTAGCTAGCCAAAACCGCCATGCTAGGGCACAAGAACAAAGATCACCAACAACTGTAGTAGACCAACGAAATCCTCAACCTTCAAGGGAGCAATCAAGCTTGATGATGAAGTGTATGTAAGTGAAATGAACTTGATCTTATTTTATAGGCTTTGAGTTCCTTGGATGTGGGCCAAACACAAAAGAATAAAATAATAGTATTTTATTCTTTTGTTTTTTTACTTTTACCTTTAGTGGTACTAAAGGTCTTTTTTTATTTTCACTTTTACTTTTTAGTGGTCCAAGGGTCCTTATGTATTTTTTACTTTTATCTTTTATCCTTCTTCAAGTGCCCTGCAGTCAGAACTACTAATGCTTTTATCTCAAACTCCTTGTTCCACCAAGATCGAGTACTAGGTGTCTTAACCAAGGGTAGCTAATCATTGGAGAAGGTCACAGAGCCCACAGATTGATGGTAGGATTTCCTCACATGCCTAGACCTGGTCTAGGACTTATAGTCATGTCCTGGTAACTGAACAAGTGCTACAACCCTAGGATACATCATTTGACTCAAGGTCAAATACTTGGTAACTGACCAAGTGCCTCCATTCTCCTAGAGAATGGCCCTCAGCCCTAGGCTGAGTCCCCTAGTCCTAGACTGGTTCCACATCTTGGTGCTTTCCAGATGTCTCCATTCAAAGAATGGCTACTTAGCTCAAGGTTGAGCTCCCCCAGTGCTGGATTGGTTCCACATCCTGGTACTCTACTAGATGTAGCCACTCAAAGAATGGCTACTCAGCTCAAGGCTAAGTTCCCCCAATGTTGGACTGGTTCCACATATTAGTACTCGACTAGACGTCTCCATTCACAGAATGGTTACTCAGCTCAAGGCTGAGTTACCCCAGTGCTAGACTGGTTCCACATCTTGGTACTCGACCAGATGTCTCGATTCTCCAAGGGAATGGCTCTCGATCCTGCTTAGGTAAAAATCAACACTCACTCTCAGCGAGAGAGGTATTCTCTACCATGCCAATCTTGTCACAGAAGTACATGAACTTCTTTGTTGTCAGAGGCTTGGTCAAGATATCTTCAATCTGATCATCTATACGGATGTACTGCAACTTCAGAGTGCCTCTCTATACTAGGTCTTTGATGAAATGATACTTCATTTCAATGTGTTTCGATCTATCGTGAAGCGCTGGATTTTTTGAAATCTTAATGCAACTTTGATTATCGCAAAATGAATAATCATTGATTCAATCTTTCCATTGAACAGATAGTAATTTCCTAAGCCAAACAGCTTCCTTGCAGCAATATACTCAGCTTTAGCGGTACTCTGCGCTATGGAACCTTGTTTCCTGCTGGACCAAGAGATCATTGGAAACCCCATACTGAAGCAGTAACCTAAAGTACTTTTTCGGTCTACTACACTACCAGCCCAAACTGAGTCGGCATATCCAAGTAACATTACTCCACTGCTGGAAGTATACCTGATCCCATAAGTGATGGCACCTCGCACATATCTGAGTACATGTTTGGCTGCTACCCAGTGTATGTGCTTCAGATTGGAAATGAACTAACTCAAAGCATTAATTGTGTAACAGATATATGATCTCATGTGTACGAGATACATTAGAGATCCAATGAGCTGTCGACACAGGTTAGAGTCCACATCTTGTGAACTGGTGGTCGAGTCTCGCAACTTCTTCAAGTTGGTCATCATGGGAACGTTCATGGATTTTCTGCCCTGCATCCAAAATATCTGCAACATGTCCACTGCATACTTCCCTAGTGTTAGGAAGATCTCCCCTGGATTTTGGTAGACCTCTAGGCCAAGAAAATAATGCATCAGACCAAGATCCTTCATTTCAAATTCATAGGTGAGCTCCCTCTTACATTGTGCTATCAGTTGTTCCTCACCTGTAAGGAACAAGTCATCCACATATAGTACAAGGATCAAGATATGATTATGAACAACCTTAAAGTACAGCTTGGAGTCAACAGTACTTTTGGAAAACCCCAAGCTGTGAAGGTATCCCTCCATCCTTGGATACCAGACTCTCAGAGCCTATTTGAGCCCATACAAGGCTTTCTTTAGTTTACACACATGGGACTTATCCACATGAGTCACAAAGCCTTCAAGTTGTTCAATGTAGACTTCCTCATCAATCTTATCATTGAGGAAGGTTGTCTTTACATCCATCTGATGTAACTTCCATCCAAACACTGCATCAAGAGATATGATGGTTCTAATAGTAGTATACCTGGCAACAGGAGAAAAAGTCTCATCATAGTCTATGCCCTCTTTTTGGGTAAAGCCCCAAGCCACAAATCTGGCCTTGTACTTCTTAATGCTGCCATTAACAGCGTGCTTGATTTTGTAGAGCCATCTTGATGTTACCATTGACTTTTCTGTGGGTTTGTGAACAACTTCCCACACATCATTTTTCATGATTGAACCATACTCTTCAATCATAGCATCAATCCATACCTGTTGACTTGTTGCTTTGTTGTATGTGGAAGGTTCAGCATTGATGAGCTGACTCATAAGACCTGAGTACTTTTGCGGCCTTATGCCTTCTCTGAAAGTCCCGAGAGGAGCTTTATGCTTCTCAGCTTCTTGTATCATTTCTTGGTACCAGGCATGTCTCCTTTTGGAAGGAGAGACTTCAAGTAGTTCTTTTGGTGGACTTTCAGGTCCCTCGGGTACATTTGGAATTTGATTCTCAAATTCTTCTTCCTCCCTCTGAACTTCTAAATCTGAGATCTCAGAAGGAGGTTCTTCATCTTCCTTTGAAATCTCTTGTGTTTGACGAAACACAACTTCCTCATGGAATATCACATCTCTACTGGCTTCAATGTACCTCTGTCTAGGGACATAAGATGCAGTAGGATTTTGAGCTTTTGCTGTAACCAACAAATATGTCATTCTTCCTGGAATGCTCTAGCTTAGCTCTCTTTTATTTTGGTACATGAATGTACACTGGAGTGCCAAAAATCTTCATGTGGTCAACTACAGGTTTCTTGCTGGTGAAGACTAGTTCTAGAGTATTTTTCCCCAAGATGGCATGAGGGCTTCTATTTTGGGTGTACACAGTAGTACATGCAGCTTAGCAAGGAAGATCAAAGTCAATAATCATACATTTAGTAGCTTCACAAATCATTTTGTTCTTCCTTTCTGCAACCCCATTTTGTTGAGGGTTGTAAGGCACTGTTAGCTCTCTCTTGATTCCTACTTCTCAGCAAAAACCATCCAATTCATTAGACTCATATTCACCTCCATTATATGACCTTCAGATATGGATGTGTCTGCTTGTTTGATTTTTAATCAAAGCTTTTGAACTCTTTGAACTTCTCAAATGTTTCACTCTTGGCTTTGAAAAGGTAAATCCAAGATTTTTGAGAATGATCATCAATGAATAAAACATAGTACAAGCACCCACTCAAGGAGGGTGAAGACATAGGTCCAAAAATGTCAGAGTGAATCAAATCCAACAATTCTTTATATCTATTCTTGCTTTTGGAGAAGGGTTTCTTAGTGTTCTTACCTAGAGCACAGCCCTTGCAAATACCATCATGTTTAGGAGATATCTCTAGCATACCTGTAACCATCTTTTGAAGGCTTGAAAGAGTTGTATAGTGAAGTTGTCCAAACCTTCGATGCCATAGCTCACATGGATCAACTGTGTGATGAACCAAGGCTTGTGTGGAATTTTTAGAAGCCTTATAAAGACCTCCCTCTTGAACCCCAATCGCTACAGCCGAGCTTAGCTTCTCATTCTTTGCCCATAGTAGTACCTTCTTGTCCATAAAGAAGACTTTGTAGATTTTGTCTTCTAAGCCATCAATGGAGAGGAGGTTTTTCCTCAAACCAAGAACATATAAAACATCGTCAATATGCAAAACTGTACCTGAATCAAGTTGAAGTGAGGTTGAGCCAACTCCTTCAATCTTGTAAGTGGAGTCATCTCCAAGTTCCACTTGAGTAGTGAACTTATTATTTTTGTAGCTGGTGAGTGCTTCACGATGACCTTTCATATGTCTAAAGTCACTGCCATTTACTATCCAAGAGTTAGCACTATCAGTGATAGATCCAGACAGAGCAAAGATCAGGTAATATTCCCTTCTAGGTTCATCTTCTTTGGTAGCCTTGGTATTCTTCTTCTTTTGCAGCAGAATCTTGGAGCCTCCTTTTGAACTTCCTCTTGGGTTGCCTACAATCCTTAGCAAAGTGCCCAATCTTATGACAATTATACTATTATAATTTTGAAACATCAATGTGTTTACCTTGTGGTTTCTTTCCCTTCCTTTTCTGAGGGGATGGCCTCTTGAACTTCCTTGTCTTAGCTATAAGAGCAAGGTTTCCTTCCTTAGTGCCAGTTGCCTTGCTTTGAACTCTTCCTTCTTCTTCCAAGCAATCATGCCAAAGTTTATCAAAGTTTGGTTGATTTTCACGTCCACTTACTGATGCCAGAAAGGTTTCCCAAGAGTTTGGGAGACCATCGAATACAGTCTATTCAAGGTCATCATCATCTAGAGTAATACTAAAAGCAGTAAGTTGGTCTCTTACCTGTGCAATATTTGTTGAGAAGGGTCCAACTCCTTCATCCTTGTTCATCTTCAGTGTTCTAAGCCTTTTCTTCAAAACTCTCTTTTGACTAGGAGCCTTATTTTCATACAGATTCGTCAAGTTGTCAAAGCATTCTTTGGCAGTCTTCAATGGTGTGATGGTGGGCATAAAGGTTTCCTTGACCGAGTCATAAATGATCCTTCTAGCCTTTGCTTGCTTCTTCTTGAAAGCGATTCTAGCAGCATTAGATGTTGGTTCTTCTATGGTGTTGAATACCAAGTCATTAAGGTCATTTTCCTCTAGGATGGCTATGCGCCTAGCTTTCCAAGAGTTGTAATTTGATAAACCTTCAAGCTTTTCTTCCGGTCTGAAAGTGTTGGTAGCCATCTCTACTACAGAAGTCAATTATATAAGTCTGCAAAATATCCCAAGGTCTAGGAAGACAACAGTAATCTGCCTCTTACTGGGGTCTTCACATGCAAAGCTCTAATACCATGTTGAATTCTAGCATTAGCATGTATTCTTTAATTTTTGCAGACTGTAAGATAACAATAAGACAAGTGCAGTAGATAAATCAAAACATCAACACACGTGAACACAAGATGTTTTCATGGGGAAACCTTTAAAGGACAAAAACCTCCAAAAGCATTAGTAATTCATCCCTTGAATGAGATGACCGAGTTTTTCAATCTCAAAATTCTGAGATGGATGTTCTTCAATAATTTGTCAAACCCTAACAAGCTAAACAACTTGTCAAACTCTAGCCAACTTTGACCAAAAATGTCTCAAGGACAATTTTTGCCAAAAACGCAGATCTAGGGCTAACTACCCAGATTTGTTTTTGTTGCCCGAAGTCAACAGAGGGTTGTCTGAAATTTCTTGTAGACTGCACGGATGAAGTTTCCTGCTGCCCGAATCAAATTTTTGCTGCCCGGATGTACTGTTTTCCTTCCTGAAATTGTTTTTTCTGTTGCCCGTGAATGCACCAGACAGTCTGAGGTCTACTTGGATCCACGGTCTGCTTCTCGATCGAATTCACTGTCTGCTTCTCGATAAAATCCACTTTCTGCTTCTTGAGTGAGGTGAAGGCTTCCTGCAGCCTGTAGCAGCCCAAACCAAGGTCTGTTAAGGCTTCCCATGAACCTGTCCTCTTGCCCGAAGCCTGCCTGAGGATTCTGTAGTTGCCCATATCAACTTTTGAGATCAAGATGAGGCTGTTGTTTTTAGGGTTAGGCTTCCCATGTATCCCCTCCCACTACCCTCACCGATAATGGTAGATAGAGATGCACCTACACTTCTTGCTTGGCCAAAAGCTACAAGCTCAGCTTTGTTTGCAGCGATCTCATGATTTCTCATGATTTCTGGGGTCATTGTAGTAAAAAGGCCAACATCATGGCCAGGTAGTTTGGCTAGATGGTATTTCAACCTGTTAACCCCTCCTGACATGTTATTCCCACATAATTTGCTACTCAAATTTTGTCTATTTGTTCCATCCTCGGGCTCACCATACTGCCAAAATGGGTCCAATATCTTTGGCATTTTTGCAATTGGAATGCTTCAACTCAAATGCAATCCTAGGGAAAAAAAACACAAAAAAATTACATTAAACTCCATTGGAAAAAAATAGCAACATTCTAGCTTAAAAAACCAGACCTCTAAATTTAGATTTTAAGCCATGAAAGATAAGAAGAAGAGGGTGGCTAAAAATTAAAAAAACAAGCATGCTATTTTCCATTCTAATTTTTTAAACCCCCCTTTTACATTGTGATTGTTTTTCATATTTTTGGGCATTGAAATCAATGGAAAAATAGAAAAAAAAATAGCAAAGAAATATGCAAGGAAATAGTCAAAGAAATATGTAAGAAAAAATGCAAGAAATCTTTCAAACAATCCATGGAAAAGATAAAAAAACAATGGGATAAACCTGCCAAGCTCTTTTTATTAGTGTCAATATATGTTTCAACATAATCTTAGCTAAAGACTTGTAAACAACTTGAAGCTCTATAATATGCCAAACACTAATATTCTACGGTTTTCTAGTCTAGGGCTTGCTTGTAGCCTCAAGATTTGCAATAATATTGAATAAAAATTTGCATGCAAGGTGTCGGGCAAATGGCCCTAAATTATAGCTGAACTAGCGCAAATATTTTTGAAAAGAAGGTAAACACTTACCACTAATAATCAAGCTGAAGATGTTCTAGAGATAAGATGCATGCAGGCAAAGCTGAGTTGGTGAAGTAATACTGCTTCCTTCCAGGTGTTACCACCCGGCAGCACAAAACCCTCTCCTTGGCTAAAGTTGACGTTTTTTATAAAGGAGGTGCCTGATGGAGCTGAGAATTTACCTAGATGTAGATCTTCCCATGCTGGAGAGAATGAACGAATCATGTAGGGAGTCTGATCCCTCTAAGCAGGCTAGCGAATTGGCTCCCCTGTTGAGTTTCTCACACCCCCAACCACACAAAGCTGCTAATAACTGCTTTGGATGAGCAAAATGGAAGTTGTTGATCACCCAATGCAGTAGAGTGACCTTGTTTATGAAGATGATGCCAGTATACGAAAGATAAACTGAGATTTAGAGACTCAACAAGTACTTTGGGGTTTTCCTGCTAAATCCCCCCAGCTGCACATGTGTTCCTGCAAACACTCTTTCGGTAGATGCCAAGTCATTGTTTATGAATGAAATAAAGATGAAGGTTAATGGTGGACATAAATGGCCTACCCTGAAGGAGACTAGGGTAGATATTTCACTGTCGAACCCTCGTTAGTTGAAAACGTCATCTTCAACCCTAACTGTTGATAAACTCCAAATCAACAATAATAATAATCGATAAACTCTTTGGTTCAATAACCCTTCTTAAATAGAATAGCATGTACTTTTAGGGTTTGCATGTCACTTTTAGGGTTTACGCTTCACTTTTGCATCCATTCAATTCTAATTTCGTGTTGACTTTAACACTGAAGAAACAAGGCCTGCATGCTCCGCATGCTTTAGGATATGAACTATGATGGCCTTATTACTACACTGATGACTTAATAATAATGAATTGATGTACCTTTCTGCTCCTAGTGTTATTAGCCCTCAGTTATTCCCTTTTCTTTAATACCCGCTCGAACGTATGGGAATAAAATAGGTTAACGGGTGTCTAAGGGTGGTTTAGTTGAAAGAGGACATTACAGTCCTCCCCGCTCGAAATTGCTTGTCCTCAAGCAATCTCCGACCAATATACCGAATCATTTATCCATGTCTCTTCTTGTCCATTTTTATCAACCAGTTTATTCCGCTGCTGGGTGGCTCTTCTTTTTCTTCGAATTTGTGTTCCTTTTCACCCATGCTCTGTATTCCCTCCTTGTATCTTCTGGGGTACCTGTGAGGATTGAACATGCTATATTTGGCTCCTTGTCCAAATTCCCTAGGATCTCATCCTACCTTTGTCTATAGTTCTACCCAGAAATCCCTTCGCATACCATTGTTCCTTCCTTGAAGTCTTATGTGTTGGAGTTGGCCATTTCCTTGTGCGAGTCTTGTCCTCATGCCTGAATATGGTGGTTATCCCCTTTGTTGTGGCTGACCCTAGAACTTCATTGGACATTCCCCTTAGGACTACCCTTTTCCCATCTTGTGCCAGGAACTCCATCTCTAATGTTTGGTAATTGGTTGAGTATTTCCAAATTGAGTACAACCATTGTACTCCCAAAACAATGCTTGTGCCTGGCACATCTACCACATAAAATTCGTCCACTAATGTATAATTCCCAATATATACCTGTAACTGAGGTATCCTCTATGTGCATTTCATCCTGTGATTTCCAGCCGTGACAATGGCAAAGCCCTCAAAGTCCTCAGTGGGAAATCTTTTCGTCTCTACCCAAGAGGCATCTATAAAGTTATGGGTGGCCCCACCATTAATCAAAGTAATGGCACGCTGTCCCTGGATACTTCCCTTGATCCTGATAGAATGGAAGGTGGGGACTTCTGTGAGGGTAGCAATAGTGGCTCTCTGTGGCAATTGTTCCAATTATGTCCTGTGTAGTTCTCCATTCAGTTTCTAATCTGACTCATCTTCCTCACTACTATATGGAAGTACCTCGATGAGGTGTACCTTCCCTTTACCCATACATCTGTGGTCAGTTACCCACAGTTCTTTGCAATTGAAACATAAGTTCTTCCTTCTCAAATCTCATCGTGTGTCCTCGTTCAACCATTCCCTCTGTGGGATTATCCTTTCCCTGTTTTATGGAAGATTGGTAGGTTTTTCCTTGTTTTTTGAGAGATTGGTAGGTTTTTGTGGCGGCTTGTTCTTTGGCACAGAATCTTGTAGGTCCAGAGTCCTACTGATAGCATCTTGCAAAGTAATTGGCATGTAAGCCTTCACCCATCCGCAGAGTGGCTCGGATAGTTCCTCTGTAAATAGCATAATCAACCGACTCTCTGATATGTCAGATCCCATAACTGCAACTCTCTGGAATTCAAATATGAATGTCTCGGTACTGGTTGTCTGCTTGAGCTGAGCAATATCCCTGAAATGAATCTATGGGTCCTTCTTATCAAAGCGTTCCATAAGCCTCTGTGTGTAGTCACTGTAGGAAGTGATAGTGTTGTGACCCAATGTCACCAGTCCGTGGTACCACCACTCATGTGCTTCCTAGTATAAATGTAAAGTATCCAACTTGATTGCCTTTGTCTCTGTCGTGGGGTTAAGTTGGAAATAGGTGTCTAACTTCTGTACCCAAATTTTGGCTGAACAACTGGATGTCCCATCAAATTTGGGCATAGTCAGTATCCCCAATGTGCGTTGCAACTCAAAATTCTAATTGAATGCTCTATTGAACCCTCTTGGCCTGTTCCTGCTTTTCATGTTGCAAAAATATGAGAAAGTCATGGCTGAATGGAACTCATCTCCCAAATGCTTGTACTCCTGTAAGTACGCTCCAAATGGTTCACTAGGTTCCGCTACTGCATCTGCCAAGAAGTGAGGCATAGTAGGTCTATTGGAAGGTTTGTTATATATATGGGGTGTGTTTTGCATATTAGTGTATGCATGCCTCCCACTACTACTAGTATCTCTATCTACTGGTGAAAGAGGTATACTGCTATGACCTGGTTCTAGTTTCAAAGCCAATCTGTTTATTGCATGCAATACTTCCTTTTTCCCTTTGTCTAGGTCATTCAATGCACTTACCAAGCTGCGAAATTCCAACCTATCTTCCTCTTCTCCTGTTCCTTTTCCTCTGTCAGAGTGTATACTTGTTGGGTCCATGTTTGAGTTGGTATCTTCTAATTGGTTATCCTCACATTCCTGCTCCTCAGTGTACCTACTCTTATTTCTCCGATAGGTTACAAAAGTGTCTTCTTCTGTATTCATTTACTTCTCATGTTCAAGCCCACAGCTGGCGAGGAACATGCTCTGATACCACTGTAATATCCCAAACACTGATATTCTATGGTTTTATAGTCTAGGGCTTGCTTGTAGCCTCGGGATTTACAATAATACTGAATAAAAATTTGCATGCAAAGTGTCGGGCAAATGGCCCTAAATTATAGTTGGACTAGGGAAAATATTTTCGGAAAGAAGGTAAACACTTACCACTGATAATCAAGATGAAGATGACCCAGAGATAAGACACATGTAGGTAAAGCTGAGTTGGTGAAGTGATATTGCTTCTTTCTTGGTGTTACCGCCCGGCAGCACGAAACCCTCTCCTCAGCTAAAGGTGACATTTTTTATGAAGAGGGTGCTTGATGGAGTTGAGAATTTACCTGGATGTAGATCTTCCCATCCCGGAGAGAATGACCGAAGCATGCAGGGATTCTGACCCCTCTAAGTAGGTTAGCGAATTGGTTCCCCTGTTGAGCTGCTCATGCCCCCAACCACACAAAACTATTGATAACTGCTCCGGATGAGCAAACTGGAAGCTGTTGATTACCCAACGCAGTAGAGTGACCTTGTTGTTGAAGATGATGCCAGTGTACAGAAGAGGAACTGAGATTTTCTAGCTAAATCCCCCCAGATGCACACGTGTTCCTACAAACAATCTTCCAGTGGATGCCAAGTCGTTGTTTATGAATGAAATAAAGATGAAGGATGATGGTGGACCTGAATGGCCTACCCTGGAGGAGACTTGGGTAGATATTTGACTATCGAACCCTCGTTAGTTGAAGACGTTGTCTTCAGCCCCAACTGCCGTGGCTGCACGCTGTGATGTTGCTCAAAAGCTCCAAATCAATAATAATAATAATCTATAAACTCTTTGGTCGAATAACCCTTCTTAAATAGAATAGCATGTACTTTTAGGGTTTGCATGTCACTTTTAGGGTCTATGCTTCACTTTTGCATGCATGCAATTCTAATTTCATGTTGACTTGAACACTGAAGAAATGAGGCCAGCATGCTCCACATGCTTTAGGATATGAACTCTGATGGCCTTCTTACTACACTGATGACTTAATAATACTGAATTGATGTACCTTTCTGCTCCTAGTGCTATTAGTCCTCAGTTATTCCATTTTCTTTAATACCCGCTCGAACCTATGGGAATAAAATAGGTTAACGGGTGTCTCAGGGTGGTTTAGTTGAAAGAGGACATTACGAGCTCTGTTCTATTGGCTGACTTCAAGGTCTACCAAATTATTGTACCCAAATATTCTTAATTTCTTATGTCCCCAAATCATTTTGATTTTTTGTCTCTACTGAATGAGCATGTAATGTAGTGTCAAGATTCAAAGGGGACAAATCACCATACCCATCTCAAGTTCCATCCCAGTTAAGAGCAAGAACACTCTTGACCCTCTTGTAGTAGGCTATCATTTAGATTCGGTGGTATGAAATAGTAGTGAATATCCACCCTAGCTTACCATCTAGATTTGATTCCTACTTAATATTGGCTAGGCTAACTACTATTTGGATTTTTTGTTAGCTTCATAAGATTGGCCAAAGTGCTACCAGGTGAAATTTTGGGTTGAGCTTTATATATTGGAAAAGATGGCTACCATTTGGGTTCTACACCTGGCCTCCTAGCACCTCTTAGTACTGACTATATGTTGGACTGTTGATGCACCAAGTGGTGCCTTGAAATATTATTTGATATGATGAACTAGCATTTTTATCAACTTCAATTCAGGAGATACACATACCTCTCGAAAAATGAAAATAAAAATAAAGCAGATGTTGTTTCTTCAGAAAGTAAAGGTGGGGCAGTTTTTTCTTGCACTCTGAAGTCATCATTTTACTCCAAACTGATGGAAACACCAACCTAAGACATATAAAATGAAGATAAACAGAAAAATGTGATAAATTAAAATCGCATAATTTAGAATAGCACTGGTTGTGGAAAATCATAGGGATTTAACAAGATAAGTATATCATTTCTACAGGCTAGAAATGATATTTACTTAAACAGTTAATACAAGGGCTCCTATAACGTCCAAAAAGAAAATACTAACTACTCTAAACATTCAAAGCCAAAAGTTGCATAAATACAGTACAGAGATTTAATAAATCTCCTAACATAAACAGCATGGCCAGCATTGCAAATAGTTTAATTTTGAGCCATAAGATAAATAAAAGAGCCAGTAACAAGTTTTATATAAATAACAGTAAACTATCCAAATTTCCATGCTCTTGTATACAAATACAAGAAGAACAAAATATATGAATATAGATATGTTTGTCCAACTAGCATTTTATATGCAATATACAAGGTCCTGCTAAGATAATAGTTTTGAAAACAGAAAGTAAATAGTTTGATCACTATAGCATGAGTCATTCATTCATATGCACAGGGGCATTATGGTTAATCTTCGAGGAATCATAACGAGGAACCTCATCTTCCACAACATCAGCTTGTTCCCCATCTTCTACTTGTACATTTTTAGTAGTTGCTACTTCCAAAACATAAGCTTTAACTTCTTCAAATCTTTCCTCTGACAAAGAGACTTCGGCAAGTAATTTCCATGCATAGTCCTCAGAAGCCTTGTCAAAGTCTTAAAAACCATGTGTCCACTAATTTCCCACACATCAGGATTAACTTGAGTGTTTAGTATCTCTTGGTTCACCTCTCCCAAAGCCTGTTTCTCTCCATAGCACTGGTCATAGAAACAACTCAAGATTTTCAAAAATATACCAAGAAATCCTAAACTTGACAAAAGGAGGAGACAATGTCTCAACAACACCATCAGTCTACTATGCTAGACGAGGAAGCAATCAAAATTGGAACCATGGCAAGATGCTACTACATTGTACCTGAGGAAATAGAAATACTCTTTTGCCACAGTCTACAATGGGCACATTGTATGGTATGTTGTTATCTTAAAGACAGATGCAGGAGTTGCCAACGGCATTGTAGAGGTCCTCCAAAGTATTACCCCCCTGCAAAAAACAGACCTCTCACAGGATAGTTGCAGAGTTCAAAGATCTTGACCCCACCTTTCTCAGACTGCCATGGTACTCTTTTTGTGGGTGATTTTTCTATAGGGAAAGGAAGGGCCAAGTAATAGGCCTTCCACAATGTTTGATTCATTATGAAAAATTTCAAAATTTGTAAATATCATCATTGCAATCTTATCTCTACAATCCAGAAAGAGTTATTGAAAGAAAGAACCGAACAGGGAAAACACAATGTCTTCTTTAACCTCATCTCTTTACTATTCAAAAGGCGCATAAATGATAAAGAGTGTTTCATAGAAAAGTCAAATTTTGTAACTAACACAATGTATTAACAATAGTCTCACTTGGAAATGTATATGGTTTATAGTTGCAAAAGCTCCCAGGAAATAGTAGCCCATACGAAAATATGGGTTGTCAACCTCAGCAGCCAAATGCAAAGCTAACAGTAAGCTATCATGGTCAATGCGTTGGGGTAAGCAGTCCAACACTCTTGGCACGAGGAGCACATGCCCATATTCAATTAGACTCACCTGCATGAGAATAAAGATGATCGATTAACATAATCTTTTAACATTCAAAACACCTCAAACCCTGCATAAAAGGTACTGTCAAATGATCCACTTTCCTAGCAAAATAAGTTCTTCTTAAGGGTCAAACATTTAAGGCTAAAGTACTTCAAAATTTTGCATGGATTCCAATGAGTGAGGAAAGTAAAACTGGAAGAATACATTTTATTTTGAGCTGCAATGGACGAAATGATTGTTCTACCTTTTAATTTCACTTTTGCAAATTGAATCCAAGAGGCTTTGCATCTTCCTCAATTTTTAATACTATCTCATTTGCAAGGTGTTTATACGCACACCTTGTTTCTCGCTTAACCATACCCTATTTAACAACATACTAGTGCACTTCATTAAAATCTTGTATCTCAAAAGAAATAACTACAAATGTAGTAGCCAGTAGTCATAGCTATAAGGTCATTACTGAAGGTAGGGTAGCTGAAGCTCTAGTCATTTCCAGGCGATCATAGTCAGAAGTCCTAGCCAGGTGTAATAGACAATATACAGTTAGTTAATCATAGCTAGCAGGAGGTCGTAGACGATAGCCAATAGTCAGTGATTGACTTAAGGTCATTTCCACCCATAGCCCGAAGGTCATTATGGAGAGACAGGAGTACTTGACTTAAGGTCATTTTCCAGTTGTTGACAGAAGGTCGGTCATAGACATACAGACATACCCAAAATATATGTACTCCTGGGTTCCATGCCCGAGATAAGAGGAATTGTACCCCATACTACATACAAGAGAATGCATCGACATGTTGATAGAGTTAGTAGCCTAGCAGCTTGTACTGGTGCTAGAGTGAGGTGACACCTAGCTAGTGAGTGGGGCAAGGAAGGGGACTATGGGCGTCAATATAGAACAACCATTTGTCTATCTAAACCAGGGTAGTTGCCTCTCTAACTACTACTACTAGGGAGTCAATAATTTTCCCAAGCAGGTAAATAAGTGTAATTGAGCCAGAAAAAATGAGGATGATAATCAGCACCATGGTTATCATAGTAACTAAAATCATAGTAGAGATATGAGATTTGGATTTTAGAAACTCAATGATCTGGAAACTCAATGATTGGCTCTAGAGTCTTGTTAGTTGCTTTTCTTATAAGTACCAATTTCAACTTTGTGTAGCCAGTGTCCTATATCTCAATGTTCATTCTGTCGTAGGAATTTCTGCTTATCTAGATTCTTGTCTGAGGAATATTGGGCTTATTACAATTTCCCTCTATCTAAGTCTTTGTTTTTGTGCTAAGAAAATTTGTTAACCTTTGATACAAAATGATAAGTTGCAATGCTTATGCTCATCCATTCAAAATATAACTGACTAGCTCTACATGACACTTGAGAACCAAGAACTAGATGCCGATGTAGAACTACGTGATTCTACTTCTTTTGTAAACTTGGAAATTGCAGAAAGTGGATAATGGGTGCAATTCTAGATATTTAAAGATTGCACAAGATTGATCATTCCTTAATTAGTTTGGTAGAAACTCATCCTGCTTGTATTGAAGATCAGGACTTGCACCTGTTAACCATGACTTCTTGGGAAGGTCATCCATCCCAAGACACCTGGCTCAAGTGCACTTAACCATGTAGATTCCCCCCTAGTCAAACCCACTTAGATTGTTATTCTATTTGCAAAACCTTAGCTAGTAGTGTGCTTTGTAAATTATTCATTCAACATTCTATTCTTTGTATTTAAGTATGTGGGGAGCTTCTGCCGCTTTCATGAATATGTCAAGCCTTCAAAACTATCCATCAATTTCATTTGTGTTGAGTAATCATGCATTATAATTTGAATGGTAGTTTGGAGCCCATAAGTTGATTGCTTACACAGCGGGATGTCAAATAAAATTATTGAACTTTGCAACTATTTTGTGAATATTATTTAACAGTTTAATGCAACTTTCAGGTGGTAGACAAGGTAAACATCATTTCTGACAGTGGACGGACTAGAGGATTGTCTAGAATTGGCCATATTTATTTTTGAGGTAAGGTTGGTTATACAAACATGGATGATTTTGAAGGTGTTGCAGGGACTATTTACAGTGAGTACTGTGATTAGCCTAGTTCCATATCCATATTAGAAGCTTTTTTTTGAAATGAAAGTTACAACTCGTCATAGAGCTTGGGTGGTACACATGGTAAGCAACTTTGAAATTTTTCTCATTTGTGGTTTCTACAATCATGGTAAGTTCGTAGAGATCTCAAGGATATTAGCCAAATGTATCCTTTGTTTTCTTGACACTAGATTATCATCTGATTAAACTAAGGAAGTATTGTGCTTATTACATATGCCTTCTATCTAAGTCTTTGTTTTTGTACTAAGAGAATTTGTTAATATTTGATACTAGATGATAAGTTGCAATTCTTATGCTCATATGATTAGAATAGAACTAGCCAGCTCCGCATGACACTTGAGCACCAAGGACTCATCTCGTATGTCTATAGTGTATTTTGAGGATTGCCTCCTTTAAACAAAGGGTCTATCCTTTGTTGACTTAGATACAAGTCACAAGAGGCATCCTTATTCGGCTCTTTCCTCCTTTATTCAGACTACTTCCTTAGATATCTCGAGTCAGAAACAATGTTCAGAATATTAGTCTTTTATTAGAATTACAAATAATGCAATCTTGGTGTTAATATTTCCCCTTTCCCCAATTCTTAAAGGGTTCTAGCTCAATGGAAGAGTGTCTGCTTTACAAGCAGGAGGTTGAAGGTTCGATTCCTTCGTGCCCTAATGATATTGCAATATTGTTATTTTTAATCAAATATATTTTATTATGATTCTCAGGGGGGGTTTTGAACCACCTCTGTAGGTACCTACGAGGGGGGTTTTGAACCGCCTCTGTAGGTACCTATGAGGGGGGTTTTGAAACACCCCCAAAAGTCACTTTTAGCGTTGTTTTTTATCTCTTCCTGAACCTCCCTTAAAATTCCAAACCTTTTAGCGTCAATCTAAGAAACCAGATTCACTGTATACCCCCCTCGTGTCCCGTGGGGAACGAATCGGACACGATTCGTGTCCGACATGAGGGGGATTCGACCTTCGGTTGAATCCAAAATTGGGACATGATTTTTCCAATGAATCGGACATGATTTTCAACGAATCGTGATTTTCAGACACGAACCCCCAAAAACAGGACACGTAACCCACGGAAAGAGACAGTCCGGTTCACTTAAATTTGATTTTTTGTCTTTCTATTTGTCATTTGAAAGGAAGCAATTGATTGAGAGTGAGTTTTATGTGCAGGTGAAGGATTTTTGAAGGATATTTGAAGGCTATCCATTGTTTCCAAGCGGTTCCAAGTGCATTCTGGTGGATTTGTGGAGAGGATTGCAAGCTCAACCATCACACAAGAAAAGGAATGTCTCAATTAGCTAGGGGAGGAGGTAGGGGTCAAAGGAAAGGGATAAATGCACCATCTAGGGCATCCCCTCCTATTCCACCAAGCACAACCAATTCTCCTCCTTCGTCAAGTGCTCCATCAGCTGCTAGTGGAGCTCATACTCCATATAACCCTGTTTTAGCAAGACAACAAGCCCAAGAAAAAAAAAACCCTTTGTGGAAGTATGTGACAAGGAAAGATGGGCTCAGGGAAAAGCTTGGTGGGGGAGGCAATGTGTCTTGGAGATGCAATTTTTGCAACCATGAGCTCAAGAGCGCATATTTCTGGGTTAAGGGCCATTTTTTGGCCCTTCCTTCTTGTGGGATTTCTTTGTGCAAAGCGGTGACTTATAACCAAAGGAGGGATATGGAAAGAGAGGATCATGTTGGCTTAGGGAAGGTGGCAGAAGCAAGAAAGAAAAAAGAGGATGATCCTCTTCCATTTTTGAGAAATTCCTCTAGCACCAAGACTCCATTTCCACCTAGAATTCATGGGCGTGGAGATACTTATCAAACAAGAAAGAGGCAATCTACAGGTGGTCCAATGGATAGGATTTTCCAACAAGAGGCGCGAGAAGAGGTAGACCTTATCGTTGCATTTTTCTTCTACCTCAACTTCATCTCATTCAATGTTGCACGATCAACATTGTATTTTGAGATGGTTCGAACTATCTTGGAACGAGTTCCAAGTGGTTATGTGCCTCCTGGTTCAGAGAAGCTTAGAACCAAATTGTTGGTTAAAGCAAAGAAGGAGGTAGATAAAATCCTTGAGCCAATTAGAGCAACATGGCCCTCATTTGGAGTGAGTATTGTTTCTGATGGATGGACGGATCCCGCACGCCATCCACTCATCAATTTCATGGTATCTTCCCAAAATGGACCGTTGTTCTTGAAAGCGGTGGATGCTCTTGGGAAATACAAGGATGTACAATTTATGGGTGATTTATTCATCAAAACCATTGAAGAAGTAGGTGTTGATTCATGTGTACAAATCATCACGGACAATGCACCTGTTTGCAAGGCTGCTGGCATGATTGTGGAAGCTAAATATCCATAGGTATGTTCATTCTTTCATTTCTAATTTGCTCATTGTTTGAATTTGGTCATTGCAATGTTAGTGTTGTAGAGTCATTGATACATACTTTTATTGCTCTTACAGGTTTTTTGGACACCTTGCATTGTCCATTCCTTGAATTTAGCACTAAAAGCCATTGCTTTGGATGTGACATGGATTGGCACCCTTATTGAGGATGCACGCCATATCCGTAACTTTGTACAAAACCACACAAATTCCCTCACCATCTACAAATAGTACACACAGCTTTCATTGCTGAAGATTGCAGATACTCAATTTTCTTCCTCATTCATCATGCTGAAGAGGTTGAGGGAGGTCAAAACCGCTCTTGGGTCCATGGTGATTTCAGAATTTTGGTCTTTTTGGAGAAGGACGAAGTGTTAGATGATGGTTGGTGGGACATGCTAGATCTTAGCATTAAGATCATGGAGCCCATCATTTCTTTGTTGCGGTTTGCAGACACGGACCAGCCCATCCTAGCAGAGGTTTATGAGGGGTGGGATTCCATGATTGATTCCATGAGGTCCATTGTCATGGAGAATGAATGTCCTGAGTATGGGACATCGGCAGAGAACTTATGGACCATTATTCGGGATATTCTTATCTCCATGTGGGATAAGAATTGCACACCTTTGCATTGCTTGGCCCACTCCTTGAACCCCAAGTTATACAATCAGGAGTGGCTCACTGGTGGATCGGGGGCCTCACACAGAGTCCCTCCTCACATGGATGCAGAGATTGCACATGGGAGGAAGATAACACTTAGACGACTATTTCAGGATAGCGACATGCTTGAGGAGGTGGAGGAGGGCTTTGTAGATTTTTCCGCTGGCACTGGGAGATTTGGAGGCTATGATGTGCTTAGAGATAGGGGGGGTAAGAAACCCTATGCTTGGTGGGAAACTCATGGGGAAACATCCCCTATTCTACAGAAGTTAGCCTTGGGGATCATCTCTCAAGTTACATCATCCTCTTGTTGTGAGAGGAATTGGAGCACATATGGGAACTTGTACAGTGTGAAGAATAGCAGGCTTGACCAGTCCAGGGCAGAGTCAATGGTGTATGTGCACTCCAACCTTCGTCTTATTTACAGGAAGAGGGAGGAGTGGGTGAAGGGAAAGATAAAGATGTGGGATGTCTTTCCTGATGATATGGGTTTGGACAGCAGTATGGAGTTGGCATTAGCCAACATGGATCTTAATGGTCCAGTGCTAGAGCCGGTCACTTTTGATGATAGTGATCGTATGGAGGGGTCATCCTCCACAGCAGGAGATGCAGGTCATTAGATGGGCAGAGAGGAGGACGAGGGGGAGGAGGATGAGGATCAGGGCAGTGATGATTATGTTGATGTTGATTCAGACATGGAGGAGGACTACTGAAATATGGGATTCTCCCATCTTGAGCCACCCCTTTTTGTATTTACTATTAGACTTTAGTCTATTTTGGCATTTGCCAATGCCCAGTGGCATTCCGACATATATGTACATTGTATACATTTTGATTTTGATGACTTAATGAGAAATATGGTTTCGACATGCATCTATGTGTCTCATTGTGATTTGTGAATGACAAATGTGTTGTGAATCATGACTTGAGAATGGAAAATGTGTAAATAGT